>JANIJG010013660.1:0-19720 GCA_024611175.1 Megaceryle torquata
AATTACAAAGAATAGAGTTTGAAAACATTTGCTTGAATGGCTGGCAGCTAATGTAAACTTTTAGTTAAAACATTTACTACTTAATTGATATTCACATTCCTTTCATGTGAGAAAAAGTGTTTTAAGGAGTAAAAGCATGTGTATATTATAGATACTGGTTTAAAATACTGAATTAATAATTATAGATTGGGTGAATTTGAGGAGCCCTGGGAACAACATTTGTTTAATTTTGGCGAAGTGAGTTTTGGTATTCCAAGCAGAATCGGTTAAGTTTCCTGAGGCGTTTTGCAACAGTATTTTTATTTGTACATTGTTCAGAAAAAAATCCCACATCATGTCCTAAGAAATAATAGACATCCTCTCACTGCCTGAATATAACTGGGTGTAATACAGTTACCAGTCAAAGTTCTGAAGATACAAAATTACTTGATCAAAGTGTAAAACTCAAGGTTGTAACTTAGAGATGCTTTTCTTTTACTTTTCCTTTTATCAATGGGGAACCTGTCTTAGTTTAAATTCTCTGTTATTTCATCTATTCTTTTCTGGTGTGTTTTCTTCTTCCACTGAATCTGGGCAACTTCAATAGGAGTGATATCATCCTTTTGGGCTAGATACTGTTACTCTTTTTCTGGGTTTATGTGACTGCCCAATCTACACCTAAGAGACTGATGGAGTCCTGCTGGTTATAGATGCTACTGGCTATGAGAGGAATGATATCCGAGCCCCTTTGAGCAATGAGATGATTAGCCATTGTAAGCATAGTTCATTATTTCTCTCTTTGAATTTTTGAATGGGATTTACTCTTCATGACTCTGTTTCTTGTTTCATCCTTGCCTTAAGTTTATGTTAGGAAAGACTAAGGACTTGTACTTTGCACCTGATGAGGAAGCAATAAATTTTACATTCCACAAAATTAATCATAGAGTCATCTAGGTTGGAAAAGACCTTCAAGATCATCAAGTCCTACCATTAACCTTACACTGCTGAGCCCACCACTAAACCCTGTCCATAACCATCTTTTAAATACATCCAGGGACGGTGGCTCCACCACTTCCCTTGGCAACACATTCCAGTGCTTTACAACTGTTTTGGTGAAGAAATTTTCCCTAACGTCGAATCTAAACCTCCCTCATGCAAGTTGAGGCCATTTCTCCTTGTTCTACTACTTGTTAAGTAAGCATTGGAAAGATTTTTAATATTTCACCCTCAGCAAAGAAGCATTAAGATTTCTGTGGAGCTTTGGTTAGCAATTTAGTTTTATTGTATGTGATTAAGCTGCATTTTCTGCTTTAAGAGGGGTGTCTGCTTTGGTTACTTCATTAAATATTTTCAAATTGCGTTGTGATTTTTACATAAGAACTGTGATTTTTGAGTAATGCAGTCAAGCGAATAACATTAAATTTATCTCTGTTCTCACGTCCAGCAGAAATATTTGAAGATACATTTTTTGTTTGCCTTACATTGTGGTTTTCAAAGGTAAAGGTTTTCAGGATTGTGAGCATCAGCTGAGCTCACAGCAACTACACAGCATTACAATGGAAAACAAAAGCAATGTATTTTTACAGCTGCTGTCTATTAACAACAGGGTTTATCTAGTTTCACACACATATTTATCAATAATGTATTTTTGTCTCGGTTTTTAAGGCTCTCTGTAGCAGTTACTTTGATGTTCATTTAATGACCATTTTGTATGTAAAAAAATAATGGAAAAGGTAGTGTTCTGAACTTTCTCGATTCTTCTGTTAATAATCTTGATGTATATCATTGATACTTTGGCATTCAACCAGTGTTTAAACTGTGAACTTATCTTGGGCAAAGGCAAATCCAGAATGTGTTAAATGTGGGTTTAGTTTCTCAATATTCAGCTTTCTTCAAAATTTTAGGCTTATTTCATTCTTTTTGCTACTGTGTGCAGATTATTTTCCACTTCTATTTGGAAACATAAAAATTCTAAAATTCTTCAGGTTAGGCTCATATAAAGACGCAGCTTGGATATCAGTCGTAAAAAGCCAATAATTTTTCTTAACAAATTTATAGAGAAAAAAATCTGTGATATTTTTGTGGATAATTTCATAGTAACCAATGAAGAAATTGCTAAAACAGTACTTCCTTCTCCATTTTAGCTGCACAGTGTACAAATGCGCAGAAGCCAGCTAATATGAACAACAACAAAAAGAAACAAAAAACAAACACAAAACCCAACAAGCATAAAGTGTAATCAAAGAAGTAAAATACTATAACCAAAGGCTTTATGAATAAGAAAAATAATTTATTTCCCAAATTATTCAGAACTGATCACCTGTAGGAATAATGTATCTCACCTTGTACTTGTTCTCATGTACCCTTAGAATAGGGACATAACAAATGCAACTGCTTTGGAACTTTATTCCAAAGATGATTAATGGTATTTGAAAATGTTACCCTTTATCCACATTTAGCACATTGTGGTCAAGGAGGTTATTTGGAATGGTCAACATGGATTCACCAAGTAAAAATTATGGATGACCAATCTGATAGCCTTTTGTGATGGAGTTTGGTAGATGAGGGAAGAGTATTGAATGCTGTCTAAATCTACTTCAGCAAGGTTTTTGACACTGTCTTTCATAACTTCCCCATAGGAAAGCTGAGGAGGTGTGAGTTTTATGAGTACAGAGAGAGATGGATTGAGAACTGGCTGAATAACAAAGCTCAGAGGTATGTGATCAGCAGTGAAGAGTCTGGTTGGAGGCCTGTAATTAGTGTTGTTCTCCAGGGGACAGTACTAGGTCCAGTCTTTTTCAACATATTCATCAACAACCTGGATAAAGGCATAGAGCATACCCTCAGCAAGTCTGATGATGATAAAAATTGAAAGGGGTGGCTGACACACCAGAAGTCTGTGCTGCTGTTGAGCGAGACCTGGACAGGCAGGAGAGTTTGGGGGGGGGTGGGGGGTGTTACCTAATAAAGTTCAAAAAAGGCAAGTCTAAAGTCCTACATCTGGGGAGGAATAACCCCATGCACAAGTACAGATTAGGTGTTGACCTGCATCTCTGTGGATGAGGACCTGGGAGTTATCCTGAGTGGATAACAAGTTAAATATTAGCCAGCAGTGCTGAGATCCCCCATCACAATGGGTGGCCCAGATGAGAAAGAAATTGTGGAAAGTGTTGATGCAGTGCCATGATGCCCTCAGCATGCCATTTGCAGCCCTAGTGTCCCTGAAGCTGTGGGTTTTGTCGCTCTCTGGACCCTAAATGACCCTAACAGGATTTTGGGGCTGAGGTCCTCAGCAGCCTGGGTGGGCCAGATCAGAAAGGTTTAAACAATTTGTTAGTATTCAGAGAAACTCCTTCAACTTCAAAGATGTTTTTCCTTCCCTAAATGGAGTAATAATGATGTAAAAGACAAGATTTGGTCAGCCAGACGAGTTGGTGTAGGGCTCTGATGAGGCAAAACTCTGTTGGTGTTCCTGTACCAGGGCTGCCTGTGGGGAGTAGCTCTGGGCCTGGTGTGTGCTCATGGCCAACTGCTGTGGCCATTGCATTTCTCTGGGCAGCTGCTTCTCTACGTGGGTTATCTCACCCCATCTCTGGCAGCCTGCGTTCACCTTTTAAACACCAGTTACTGGCTTCTCTGGGCAGCTGATTCCAGAAGCTTCTGGGCCCTGTGTCAGCTGCCTTCAAACTGCCTGGCTGGGGACTGTGAAGTGCTTTGTGATAGTGGGTTCTGTCTGGAAGGTGGCTGAGGCTGTCAACAGAGGGTGAAGTGTCCCCTGCCCAGGGCAGAGTCACCTGGGGAGGGCAGTGGGGTGGTGGTGTGTGATGGGGCTGCTGGGGAACAGGGTACACAAAGAGGTCTCAAAGCTCTGCCTGGCTTTCTGCAGGATGAGTGAGACAGCAGGATGCCATGGTGACCTGCAGCAGGGCTCAGGCCTCAGGGAGCCAGAGAACATTTGCCAGAATGGCAGGGAGGTACTGTATCTTTTACATACTTTGTAATTGTTCTAAGTACTGATCTCATCTGCCCTTTGTTGTTTGGGACGCTGCTACTGCTGCCCTGAGTCAGCCAGTGGTCTGAGTATCTGACTGACTGGCTGGGGCAAGGGGGTGTAGGGCTCTGGATAGTTGGCCAGCCAAAGTGGATGTGTGGCTTCAGCAATTTTTGGACAGGTAAAGTAATGTAGAGCTCTGGGTGGCCAGAGAGGCCACAGTGACACAAGGATTTGGCTGGCCAGCAGACCTGTGTAGTTTACAGCTCCATTTGTTTGGCAGGGCCTGGTGGTGTGGAACTCCAGCAGGCCTATCAGTAAGAGCCTACCAGCTCTGGAAGGCCTGCTGGGCAAAGTGTCTCTGTTCAGATCCAGAGTCTCTGGAGCTGTAGGCTTGGTGGCTCTCTGGACCCTAACCCTAATGGTAACAGGATTTTGTGGTTGAGGTCCCATCATTGTGGGTGGGCCAGATGAGAAAGGTGTGGAGGAAGCAATGCTGGTGCACTGCTGTTCTCCCCTTGGCATGCATTTGCAGCTTTAGTGTCCCTGCATCAGGAGGCTTTGTGTGTCTCTGAACCCTAACCTTAATTTACAGCCTGGGGCTGAGGTCCCCAGCATGATGGATGCCTCAGATACGAAAAAAATTTTTTTCAATATGCTAGTTGAATCTATTTTTATTCTAAATTAACAATATTTAATGCTTATTTTTCATTAACCAGACAAGATAGTATTTTCTAAACATACTATTAGTAATATATTACTTAAATGTGAATGACATTAAGTTTTACTGTATTATTTATTTCCATATTTACAGTTATATTTATTTTTAATAGGCTTGTGATTTAGAAGTGCTCTGGGAAGTGTATGTATTTTTAAAATAATTATCAGAATGTACTCAGAATTTACTATTGATTAAGTGATTTAGACTATTAAGAGGAAGAAAATACAATTTTTTTCATTTAATGATTAGTAAATAACTATTTTAAACACCATTTAAAATATTTAAAATGCATTTAGTACAATATGTTGATTTTTATTTAGTATTGTTACAATATGTTACTATTGTAATAGCTGAAACTATATTAGCATAGGAAAAGTTAATCAATACTCTGTTTTCTCAAGGTATTTATATGTAAATTGCTTTTTTAAGGAAAAAATTAGAAATGTTAGTAGTAGTCTAGGAAAATATTTAAATACAGTGTGGCAAAATATGAAATCCTTACATCTGTTTTCTAGCATTACCTTCTTTCATATTACTAACAATCAGCTAAGCATCAAGCAGATGTTTCTTTCTAACTTTATTGCATGGTTATTTTTCAGGTGCCTTATTAGCACAGATGTTTCTGTGTATACATACACACCTCTCTTTTGCTAATACATTTTTTTCCAGTGTAAACAGCAGATTGCATTGCCAATGCCTTTTTGATCAAAAGACAGGGAACTCCTCAAAGCCGAAGCAGGTGCTCAAGCAAGGCTTTTCTTTCTGTTTTTACTGAAACTTCTCTTTCCTGTTCAAGTGATGTTTGCTATTAGTGTAAGTTATGGACTGGATCTGGCTCTCTGGTGCCTTCCCTTTTCCATACTACAAAGCAGGATGAATCATTTCAGGGTCCCAAGCAGTTAAACACTTGAGCATGCGTTTAACGTGACATAGTTAAGAATCACAGAAAGCAGTAAATCTAAACTATATTAACATTAGACACATAGTTAAAAGCTGAGGAAAAATGCTTTCTTCCTCTTCCTGTCACCTTCAAATTACTCTGCTCTCCACATGGTGTCTGGATTACTTCTCTCTCTCCAGTCCATCCTCTTATAAGGTTTTTCTTCCATGTCATGTCAGTCAGGCAGTGGATTCAGGCTAAGTATTTGTATTTCTGATCTGTGGGGATTAGCACGAAGTTCAACTAGGTGTCTAAAATACCGTGTCTCTCTTCTAATACATTAAACAAATGGTGGGATGGAGGTGACAATTACAGACTTGCTTTGCAGAAGTAAGTGCATATTATAGTATACACCAATGTAAGGAATATATCATCTGTTACTTTGAGAGACGCTGGAGAAAGATCTTTGAGTCTTGCAGCATAAATTTGAAGCATGTAACTCATAGCTAGCTTGCTTGGAGTGCAGCAAAATAAATGCACAACTGTCTGCCCCAGTCCATTCAGACAAAAGCCTGAGCTCTTGGGGCTCTATAATGGAACTTGCTTACCAGATTTTTTTTTTTCCCCATAAGTAAATGTGCCATTATCATAAACTTGACCTTATTGAACTTAAAGTATACCTTGATTCTTCTTGTTGTTGTGTTTTGCTGGTGCTTTTTTGTTTGGTTTGGGGTTTTTTTGGTTTGGTTTGGGTTTTTTTGTGGGATTTTTCATGTTGTATGGATAATTCTTTTTTGTAGACAAAAACATTTAAGGTTTGAGGTGCTGTGTCTTCATCAGAAATGGATACAAATATGAAATTGAAATATTGAATATAGCTTCTATCTGTATTTAAAAGGTAATTAAAACACATGGAACCATTTCTTGCCTTCCTTGCTGTTTGTAAACTATATGGGACTGTATTATGCTGATAAAGTTTTTCAGAGGATGTTATAATAGTGATATCTTCTATTTACTTTGCATCTATATCTAAAAAGGAAATAAACCAATGAACTATCTTTGAAGTATTTTTTCATGTTTTCCCTAGTGTATAAACTCTATGATGAAAATTATTTTCTCAATCACTGCTACAACAGGTTCGTGGACAGTGTTCACTAACAATTACTTTTCAGCTTTCATAAAAATGCAGGACAAACCTCAGGTACAAAGTAATTTCTCCCAGTATATGGTAGAACATTTTTAATTCTGTGGTAATTTCATGGTAGATGGGAAATCGTATTTGCTCTGTTCCCTGTCATTCCATACCTCAAACATTTTCAATTTTTAACTCTTTGTCAGCTCTTTCTCTGTCTTCTCAGGCTTTTTAAAAGGAATAGGAGAACTATGAGCATTAATAATAATCCCAGTTTGAAGGTGCATTCTTAGCAACCAGCTTGAAGACACATTCATAAATGCCCTCTGAAGTTAGGAAATACTAGAGAAATAATTTCCCAGTGGACATGTATAGTATATTTGAAAGGAAATCACTTAAAATCAATTACATGCATAGTAAAGGTATGGCACATTTTTTCACAAAAAATGTACAGAAAAATGGCAGAATTTCATAGTATGTGCCTTATCCACAGTGATGTAACTAGGCTATATTATTAGATGCATTAAAACCTGTAAAGCTGAAGAATGACAAAGTCCCTGGATTCTAATATAGTAGAGTTACCAGGCAACTGGTAAGAAATCTTTTACAAGTAACAGTTTCTGAAGCTTCAGATTATTTTTAGGTATTTCCAGATTAGATTTAGATTTCCAGATCTATTTTTCTCATAATTTATTGTGTATTTGCAAATCTTGCAAAGTCTGTGCATTTCTACCCATAAGCTAGAACATTCATTCTGAGAACCTTTTAAAAATATTGGCCTAATAAGGGAAAGATATTCGTAGTCTAGATCCATATCTTTTTATATACCCTCAGATACCCCCGTCAGCAAATCATTTTAGATGCATGATTTTTCCTGGTCTCTTAAAACTTTTATTTAGTTCCTAAGAACTACTAAAATCTTTCATCTACTAAAAACTTTCATCAAAGTTAAAGGTCTTTTTGAAATAAAATGTAGATAGAGAAGACCAAGGTAGGCTACTGGCCACTAGAACAGTGTGTCATTGCTTTAGGACACCAATGTATGTAGGAAGTAGGCAGAAGAAATTAACCTGAAAGCACCTAAGTGTAAGCTATACACCTAAAAATAAAAGTTTTGAATTGAGTATAGAAGGAACAGAAGAGATAGAAAAGGAACATTCAAAAATTAATGAAGAGCTGAGATTTTTATTTCTAATGTTATGAAGTCCAAGAGGACAGATTTTCTGATTTCTTTTGAACTTTCTCGTGTTTGGGAAAACTATCTAAATATATAATGATAGTCACTTTAAGGTATAAGTTTAAGGTATAACTGAATAATATTCATCATTGATCATGCTGAGATCAAGCTCTGTGCTGGTTTTGTTACTTGTCAGTGACAAGCAAGTAAATCCTAAAGATTAATATTATTGGTGTTTCAGCTTTGGCCTTTTTCATTCAAAAGTTATGGTCTGCATATATCTCATCTTAGACTAAGCTGCTCTTTGTAGACAAATCTGTGTTCCCAGATACCTTATTTTTGCCCAGCTAGCCTCACACATGCCTATTCTCCTCTGGAGAGAGGCAAGACAGTTGTATTGGCAGAGTTACTCTGCTTTCTAGCAGACAGCAGAAACAGGTGTATTGGGCCAAGCTTATAATTTCAGCAGTTCTTCCTCATCAGCGGTGTATGTTTTTTCTTTTACTGCTCCCAAGGTTGTTCCCACTGTTAGCTATGTTCTTAATTCTCCAATAACTGTAGGATGAGAATAGCTAGGGATATAGAAGGGCTTAACAATAAACCAATAAAAAGAAAAGGTGAGAAACTTGTTCTGCTTTTTAGAAAATAAAGACTGTCTGAACTCCAGTGTATGTGAATTTCCATTGAATGTTGCTGGTTGATACTAAATAACAAGCAATCATGAGGTATACCCGGATAATTTCTCTGATTTTCTGAATGTCCTGAATTTCCTGCAATCTGTGGTTCAACAGACTGGCTTACATCAGTGTAAAAGCTGTGTTCAGATCAGTAATTGTTCATGAGCAGTGTGCTGAAATGATAACAAAGATAAGAGCTCGGTGAGTTTATTGTCTAGAAAATATACATTACCTAAGTATTGTCAAGGCATAGGCTTCTTTGAGTGTACTGGCTCAGTACTGCTATCTTGCAGGAACTAGTGTCCAATTTTCTGTGAAGTGACTACATTGATTAATTTATTTTCTGAAAATGAAGAGATGTAAGACATAGGCAGCAGACCCGTTCAAGAAAGTCCTAACTGACCTTTTTACTCCTCTACCCCCCCAGGTAGTTCTCTGTAAAGAAGAGGGGAAACCTAAGAAATTATTATTTTCTCTGTCCTGAATCCTGTCACTAAAAGCTAGGGTATCCAATAGGTTCCAGTATCAGGTGCAGCAACTGTGTTCACCATGTTAGGGAAGAGAAAAGCTGTAGGTAGCCAGGCAAGCTCAAAGGCTCAACACTCATTGTGAACTACTCAAGGACAGGTAACAGGGTAAACAAAAGCAGAAACCAGGGAAGTATGAGGAAACTGAATTGTTCCTAAATATTATACCAACTTTATACCTGCATAGAAGTTTTCCCTAGTTGTTTTCAAACTGAAGCTTTCTCTGCTATTCTTTCATTGCTTTTAAAATGCTTTTAAGACACACATGACATGATTCAACTTGTAAGGTAGTTATAACTTGCTATACTTCTCTTGCAGTGATATGGAGACCTCTATGTTATAAATGCATATAGAGAACAGGTAGAGAAGTATCGAAGTACCTTCTGCTTCTATGTGAAAATAGCATTTCCCTTTAGCAGAGCTATCTTGTTAATGCCCTCCATTTCAAGGTGTGCCACATTTGCTTGACAGTTATGTACATTTATTAAAAAAAACCCCAAACATGTTTCTAAAGTAAAATCTCTCTTTCATCCAAAATGGCATTAAAAGACTTCTAGAGGGCTGAAATCTCTCTGCTCCATGGTGTAGCAGAGCTCCTTAGCAGTGTTTCATGCAGCTGGGAAGCTTGTTTTCTCAACTGTCACTCACAGGAGCAAACTGCAGTATGTTATTACTTGATCACCAGGGTAACAAGTTGGAAAATGCTGTCTTTGCTGCTACACAGGTTTAGTTCATGTTTCTGTGCTGTTAAGACTGGTGTAGTCATTGCATCTGTTTGCTTTACTTTCTCTGTTTACCTTCTTCCCTGCAGGACCTGTAAGTTTGATCTAAAGCTAGGAGGGAAACAGAGCACAAACTCTGCTGGAGAAAAATCCTGTTGAGTTGTTTTATTTTAGCTTAAATTTATGTGGGGGTGGGAGAAAAAGGAGGAAGTTGCTAAAACAGTTCATGCTGTTCTATGTTCACATAAATCCCTTACAGACCTGGAGGTTCAAAGGGATAATGGAAACACCTGGAGGAATGCCAAGAAGCCAGAACAAGGAGGGTACTAGCCACAGTAAATCAATGAAAATGAGAATGTTTCTCTAGTTTCCATATAGTATAGTTTCTATTTAGTGTTGGGAGGCTACTTACTTAAGAATAAAGATCCTTTTTCCACCCATGACGATGCAACAATAATAGGTAGGCTGTATTCTTTGATTCAATTCAGTTATGGAAAATATATTTGGGAGTAAAACAGTAATCTGAGGTTTCAGTTTTAATTAGTAAATCTTCAGAAGTCTCCTGGGAGTGAGAGAGGGAAAAGATGTAAACTTCAAGCTAAGGGGAATCCAGGGGCTCACTGTAGAACTGATTTTAATTTCCCCAAACTGTGTAGTCTTTGTTAAGAAAGACAGTTCCTTTCATCCAATTCTGTCCATCCTCAAACTTCAGCAAAACTCATTTACAACACACACTGCTTTTGTTTTTCCCACAGGAACAGCATATTATGAGAGTACAGGCATCATAGAAAGGGAGGACTTATTATTAGAGCTTAACTTTATTTTTTAATATCTAAGAGTTAGGCTCAGACTGTGTTTGGGTATATGATCTTTCATCTCTCTGTTGTGCTGTAAAGCCATTATATTTGTGCAGATGTGGCTACATGGACAGTGAGGATGGGAAGTTTAAAATTCTCATTCCCCTCCATCATGGATACATAACTCTGAGATGTTTTACTGCATATTTCATGTTATTTCTAATAAACAGAAAAAAACCTCCCAATTTTAATTCTGTTTTCATATGCAATGAAAGTGTCTACATAATGCAGCCAATATGTAGATCTTCATGGATTTGATGTTTTTTAATTAGGCATTTCCTGATTATCTTAGAATTTTTCAGAACTGTAAACCCAAGGAGGGTAGAGTGTGAACAGAGGCAGCAAACTAGAAAATTATTTTACTAGACCTTATAAAAGTTAGACCATGTAAAATTTCTGAAGAAACTTGAAAAAATAGTTTAAATTCCTATTTTGAAAGGAGAATGTTATTTTTCACACATCAATAGTGTCATAATGAAAGAGAATCAGATATGCTATTCTTTGCACTGTTTTGACAAATGATTTTACATACTTTGACCTTTTCCTATCAACTGTGAGCATCTCTCTTGAGATATAGCATACACTTAAGAATATTCAAGGATCTTCACCAATTTACAAGATCAGTTCCTGAAGTATTGATTTACTGGTTAACCTTTTCCTTCCTGATTACATCTTGTACAGTATACAATGTTTTCCTTTCTGTAGTTTTTATTTTTTATTTATTGCCTTTAAATACAACAAATCTTGATGTATAGGCAGTAGCCTGAAATTCCTACATCCTCTATAGTATCACTTGAAGTTAATTAGACATGTCTCAATTAACTATACTTAAATTGGCCAATTCGTTTTCTCTGTAAAGGAATCAAAACGTTTTATGTTATGTTGCATGTAGGTCATTGTTTCTGGTTTGGGTGCAGAATCAGCTAATGCAGACTGTCTCTGATCTCAGACTTCCTTCAGTCTTAGCATAATTTAGTAATTTGTTGTCTACGAGACTGTGCACCGTAACTAGAACTTTCTTCTCCCTATAAATAGGTTTGAAGTACTTTACTGATCATTATTTTTGGTCCTAATGTTAATCTATGAGCTCCAATGAGATACTGCTGCTTGCACAGAAAAAAAAAAAAAAAAAGGAAAAAGAAAAATTATATTTTCACTGCATTACATACAAACAGAAAGAAGAAAAAACCACAATGGGTAGAAAACACAATTGTTTTCAAGTGTCTCTGCTAGTACAGGGTGACAAGTGTGGGGTGTAGTGAAAAATAAAAATGGAAAAAAATCATACATCATCTCTTTCCTTTATAACTCCTTATTTTCAATTACCTTCCTGTAACCAATTCTCTTAGCTCCTGAAAAAAATAATATAATGACATATACTCCATTTTAGGGTAAAGAAAAAGTGGAGGAAGAGCTATGAACTGCAAGACTAAATTATAGCAGTTAACTGCATAAATTGACAGGTATCATATCATATGTAATTAATATGTATCCCCAAAGCAGAGATTTGCAGCAGCTAACAGTGGTCGTGGTTTGTAATTACTGCTTCAAGAAACAGATGAGCAAGTATTAAAGGGCTGGTGACCGATTTCTCTCATACTGGGTAATCACTAGGCTACCAAGAAAATGAGAATCTCTATCACTCTATGTTTAATATAGAAATTTGTCCTCATTATGTTTAAATATATGCTTGTTCAAATATGAAAGTAAAATAGATTTTTAAAGTCTTGGAAGAATTTTTGTCTTTTGATCAACTCAAATCAGAAGATTCAAATTACGTAACAAGCATTTCTTAGGTTTTGAAGGTATCAGCCTCTCCCTTCACATTTTTACCCAAGCTATTCTCCAGAGATAATGTTTTAGCTGCTAGGGAAATTTGAGACTTACTCTGTTTTTTAATACACATCTCATTTGGTGTTATAATGAAAATATTTTTTCTGATGCCTCTTTCATGAAGACTTTTTTTGATATTTCTGATGCCAAATGATGATGCTTAGTGATTTGTGCTTAAACACATTCTTCAATATATTTATATTTTGTTATTCTCAGAGGAGGAGCTTAGTTTCTTCAATTTCTGTAGGGAGGAACTCTGACTCAGTCTCTTTTAACTAAAAAAAGTTTCCACTTTCAAATCTGAAGTAACATAAATTATACTTCAGATTTCTTTGGGTTCTGCTCACAAATTATATAGCTCTGTCTTCATGTATTTAATTTTAACAATACATGACCACCTTACAAACTACTGGGAAGAGATGTTTCCTTATTCTAGTTTCTTCAGTTTAGGGTAGAGCCTTTTTATCTGATGAAGCAAAGTAATTGTCCATTTGACATAAGGAAAATTCCCTGCCTGTGAACAGGTCAGTGATTCATACTGTACAGGAGTCAAGGTGGAACCTGTTAATGAACGCGTCTCACAACTGAGCTCTCTTGATGATGTTCTTCATAGAGAGTCATCTCATGAAAAGAGAGATGCTGCTCTTAAAAGGATCTGGAAAGCTTGCTGGACATTATTAAAATATGCTACTTTTACATGAGGGTCAAGATGAAACAGCTCTAGTGCTAAGTCTGTGGCAGTCATCCTACAACGAGCACAGAACATCAGGAAGTGTGTCTCTGACTTCAATCGCATTAGTAACCTTCCACACGAGGGAGGTCTGCCATAGGGTCTGTAACAGTTTGATTTAAGCATTGTTTTCTATTACAGCTGTCATTAGCTGGTGAGATCAGATACCAAGGTCCTTTCAACACATCTCAGATAGGTAACTGATGTACAACATTTTTTGCTTTGGATCTCGTTTGCTCTACTAATGACAGAGTCTTTAAAAATAAAATAATTTGTTCCTGCTCAAATTAAGTATTAGTCTCCAAAAAGTACTTGGTTTGTTATCTCTGATAGTTTCATGATTTTTTTGGCATCAAATGCTAAGACTTTAAAAACATGAATTCTTGCTGTTCAATGTTCATAACATTTAGCTCGATGGTTCAGCAAAAGTGCAAATGTGGATGTCACAGAAGTTGTTAATAATTAATGTATTTTAATACAAAAATGTTAAAAATTAGCTTGAATTTACTAAATCTGCCCCAACTTTAAAGCTGTCTTTTTGCCAGCAATATGATCCAATATGACCAAAAATGCTGAGGGTCTGTTTTTGTGAGAAAAAGCCTCTGTTAATAATAGTGTTCACTCTTTAAATTGTCGAATAAGGAATACTACTAGGATATTAAAATTTTTAGCACTGCATGGTGTCACATGCTTTTAGGACTTTGATTATTGCAACTCACTCTTATTTAACTTCTTCAGTTAGATTCTTCTGTCTCAGGAGACGATACAATGCCAGTATTAAGATGTTATTCCATGGATTATCTGTGTCCATCACTCTTTCCTTTTATTACATTGCCTTCAATTAAGCATTGTACCTATTATCAAGTGTTTACTGGTATTTGTATTTACCATTTTATATCAAGACTGCCTATATTATCTTTATTCCTGAAAGACTTTTGATTATGTTTTTGTGTTCTGCTAACCACAAGAGTTTGAAATGCCACAGCAAAAAGGAAATCTAATGCTTCTGTTCTTCCAGCTTTGAATCCCCTTACATCTCCTTCATACCAGCTCTTAAATACCCAAGGCCCCTCAGGTCTTCTGCATCTACTCTATAGTCTCTGCTCTTCCACCTTTAAAATTATCTCCTCCTTTGCCCCAGAGGTGACCACATCCTCCTTCATTGCATCTTTCCAGCCTGGTCAGACCCCTCCCATCCACTCTCACAATCATCCCATTGACTTGAAAATCCTTAATCTACAATCCACACTTTCTTCCATGCTCCTTCCTAATTGCCTCACATATCCTGGACCCTACCGTCCAATACAAAGCTTCTTTGGTCTGTGTATTTCCTTGGCTCTTTTTCCTGGCTGTGTCTGTTTTCTCCATCTTTTATATCAGCTTTTCACAGATGCTGCTACTGCTACATCTACTCCAGTACTAAGAGCTTGCTTCCTTTGCTGGACATGACTACTTCCACAGTTGCAAAGCTTCTGTTCTAAAAGAGGCTTCTGTTCTGAAAAATGATTAAAAATAAAAGACTGAGTCCTCTGCCCAAATCCTCCCCCATGAGTAGGACACACTTCCTGTGTGGCTTACAGATTACCATCCCTATTTTTTTTTTCTGGCCCTTCATAAAGAAGGTGGGAGGTAAGGAAAGAAAAAAGATTCACTGCCATTATAATGACTATTTAAATGACTTTTAAATTGCAGTTATTGTAAACACAGATATTGAGTTACTACACCTTAAAATAACATTTTGTAAAGAGGAAGGACAGGATAAAAAAATAAACATGAGCTCTGCCTTACATACAGTCCATTATCTGGCATTGTAAGTCTGATAGGAATACCTAATGAATCCAGTCAGAGTTCCTGATATAAATACCACTTTAAGAATACAGAGAAAAAAAAATATTGTAAAAATATTAGAATAACAACTACCTGTGAAATTAGTTGTTATTCTAATAGTGGAATATATATATAGATATTTCCATAGGGAAACCTGCTGCACATACCTTCAACAGTGATGCCTCATTATCTTCTCTTTGATCTCAACTTCATTTTAGGAGTTGCTAAAGCTACATTTTAGGACTGCTGCCTACTAGACATACTACTGGAGTAAGTTGAGGATTGTTGTAGATATTGTGCAACTGATTCTTGATTGCAAATCATTCATAGTTACATTGATCACCCTGGGAGGTTGTATCTTTTTCATACCCTTTTCAATTATGTGTGGGAAGAAGCATCTTGGCCTGTATGTTATCATCTTTAGAAAATTGTTGACTGAATGCAGATTTCTTTTCTTTTTTTGCAAGTTGAACTTTAAAAAATACATTGTTTTCCTTAATATTCCTTCTCATCTTGTGTAAAGTGATGGCTTATTAAAATTTTTTTTTTTGCCTATTAAATCTTTTTTTTTTTTTTGCCAGCTAAAAATCCTTATATCTGTTATTTATTTATTTATTTATTATTAGAACCCAGGACAAGGATGTCAAGATGTCTGTGTTGCTGGTTGTCATCTTTGATGTGGGCACATTTTCAGTGCTGTACTCATTCTTCATTCTTAACTCATCTAAAATGTCAGGTTTTTTTACACCACCACCAGGTTCACAACATCCTAAATTGACAAGTATGCTGAAATTGATGACTCTCGCTATCATGAATAAGGGAGGGAAGAATGTTATCTTAGGTGTCCTATTTCTTATTTACTTGTACAGTGAATCTCCAACTTTGTAAAGACCTTTGTGTGTAGTCGCTTGTAACTGCTTTCTGGGACAGCCTTTTGAATTGCTTTAAACTTTCAGATGAATAGTGCCAAAGCATTTTCTTCTCTTTCAACCAGTGGAACAGTTTGAAATCTAAATACTTTTCATTTAGTGTTTGTATAAAAGGCATTTCTAAAAACTTTCAATTATTCTAACTCTATTTTCTTATGAAATTCTTAATGGAATTATTTTGTGACCTGAAATTTGTTTCAGAGAACACCACTTCCAGCTATATAAAGTGTGTCATGGTGGGTTTTCTTTTCTCTACTGTCTTGATGTAGATACATACTACCAAATATGCCTGGAATACATTATGACAGTCTCTAAACATGTGTATTTTAGTGTAATTTTTAAGGAATTGTTTAACATATTTGTCTTGACTTGTTTGCCTCAGACATGTCACAGTAAAATAAAAAGGGAAATTGTTTCTTGGCTTATGATGATCATCTTTGGTATAGTCTCACTTGCCTCACAAAAGTTGATTTTTTTTTTCTTTACTTTGTAGATGCCTTTTGAATGTCCAGAGCCTCAAATCAGATTAAGTATCAAAATTCTCTTTGATTCAGTAGAACAGCTTTTCAGCAGAAATACCTCTCACTAAATCTGTGCGTGATTTGTTGTAAAGACGCAGAAAAATTCTTCCTTCCTATTCTCCCTTTCCTGAATGGTAAATTGTTACATTTCCTTCACAGTAGATAGCTACATAGACAGCAAGCATTCGAGTAAGAGGGTTTTGTGGCCTTGAAATCTGCTTCACCTGTAGGAGCTTTACAATCAGCTATCATTATATTCGGAGGATAATACTACTAGCTAACAGTTAGCTTGTTAGGTATTAGTCAGAAATCTTCATACTAATTTATTCCTTTATTTCTTGCTGATAACAGTCATCATGCCAGTCATATGTTATCACTCTACTTTTTCTAATCTCAGAGTGAAAGCATCTTCTGTTCAAAGGGACAGCCTGATCTTTTTTGTCTCTCAATCATTTGCTGTCCTGCCATGCTTATAGGGCAGGACTTACAGGTTCATCAGTGGCAGGACATAATCTTTTTATACTGAATGACTGATATAGATAATGCAGGAGCAGGCTATTACAGATTTAAAAAAAATGAAGATGAGATTATTTTTGTAAAATAAAATTAAGAGGAACCAGTGAAGACATGACAAAGACAAAGCAAAGGGCTTACGGAAATGATCTCTTGAGCAATGTTTTCTGGAAGAACATTGATTGTGTGAGATTATATTTGTCAAGACCAAAAGGAAAGATCTGCAGCTATGGATATATGATGAAACTTTAGACAAGCACTTTATGTGCGAAAGCAAGGTAGGAAGGCTTTGTCTTAGACACCCGGTAAAGAACTGTCTGCAAGTTCAGAACCATCTCATGCTCAACAGAACATTAGAATCTGGAGTCCAAAGTTAACATCCATGACCCGTGACAGGCAGGGTATTGTCCACACAAAGATGATAATGGAAGGGTTTTGAGGAAGAAATGAAGTAGCAATAGAGGAGTTTCAAGTTACTAAGGGATTGTGATCTGAGACTTCAAAGGAAGACCTGAGATGTAATGCACAGTATTAATGTACAACACCAAATGTTGGTGTGTCTGGTTTGGTTTCCAGCTCTGCAACAGGCCTCCTCTGGGTTCTTCAATAAGGCATTCAACCTTTCTGTGTCTTTGTTTCCCCATCTGCCTGTGAATGATAAAAATCTAGTTCACAGGTGCATTGTGTGGCTCAGTTAATTAATATTTTGAGGGCTTTTTGCAGCTGTCAGATGGCACAGCTCTAGGAATGTTAAGCTATTGGTTAGTAATCACTAAAACCAAGAAATACAGAAATGGCACTGCTCTGTAAAGCTCTATGTATTTAATATAAATTACTTTGTGATATAAATCAAAGTACAGTTTTGCAACATAATAACCTGAAATCAGAATAAAAGAAAGATTGAGCTGCCAAAAAAGGCAGAAAAGCACACAGCAGGAATAAAAAAAGGACATGAGCAGGTAAGACATTTAACTAATTTTTAAAGACAATGGCAGCTAGCCAGGGCCTGGTTAGGCATTTCTGTAAAGTCTGTGGCATGTCTAGCTGCATCTTCAGATGACTAAGTGCATTTGTAAATCTGACTCACACAACCCAAACCACTGACTCTGAGGCCATTAGCATGTGTCCCAGGGTTGTTTGGGAGCTCATCTAACTGTCCCCAGCCCCATGGGGTTCATTGTCATGAGGCATCTGAACAGGGGATGACAATGGTGAGGAGACCTATGAAATGGACTTTGAACTTGAAATTAATCTCTGTTTTAACAAAAGCTGAAATTGTTACAGAAGTGAGGAGGGAAGCTGAGAGGGAAGAGGAAGAGGGCTCTCTTTATCCTACACAGTCACACTGCTGAGATCCTTTCTTCCCAGTAACAACCCGAATGGTCCTGCCTCTTAAATAAGGGTCCTACATTTTCATTATTCAGGCAAAGCTGTGAGGCAGAACAGAGGGAAGCTTCAGCAACCTGTAACTGCAGCCTGGTTTGCTGTGGATGCTCTGGGTATGGCTCCTGACACAGTGCCATAGCTGTGAGTGGCTGGCTGTGCTGCGAACAGCTGCACACAGGCCCTGGCAGTACACATGTGGCTCTGTGTGCTCCACGTGAGGGGCAGTTGAACAGGTACTTGGAGGGCTAAGCCAGCTTTGCACATGAAACATCATGTCCTGCCTCCTGTCCTGTATTTTGCAGCTCCCATGTAATTTTGGCACACTCAGGGGCTGGTGCTAAACTTTTAGGTGTACATTTTTTTTGTTTAACTATTTGGAGTCTTTAAGGTTGTGTATAAAAAACCACAACCAAACAAATCCAAAGAAACAACAAACAAGAAAAAAATTTCCCCACCAAAAAAAAAAAAAGTACAACTGATTTTGAGTTAAGTGTCAGCCATTCATAAAGACAATTCTTAAAAAAAAAGATATAGAAAAATTAGGACATACAAAAGACTATCATTTATTAACAGCAAAAATTCCTGATAAAAAGTGTTCTGAAATACTAATCCACATAGGCAGAATCTAATGTCATGTTTCAGCTGAAGGAAACTGCTGGTCACAGCAGGAATTAGGCACAACTAATGCATGAAATGTAAAATGAATGTTCATAGTATGCAAAAAAATTGCACAGATAGGATTTAAAGTAGCTGGATTTCTAGAAAATAAAAGAGAATAATAAAAAAACCCCACAGATATGCAGATGTCACACAAGTCCCGCTCACATCCTGGACTGATTTATTACAAAATTTAAGTATTTTAGGGATTGTCCATCCTCATCAATCATCTTTAAATTGGGAAGTGCACAGATACGTAGGCATATACATATCATAACCCTGAACTGCTATGGCTTTTATGCATGCTTTTCTTTCTTACCATCTTTAATCTGATTTATTTCCTCTAGCATCTTTTCTCCCAATTTTAAATCCTTATTTCCAGTAATTTATAACATAATTATGAAAATAATTTTTAAGATTGATGTTGTGCATTAGTGATTGTGGCTGTTTAACAAATCAGCCTGTTCTTTTTGGATTTACTATTGTGTACACAGTTTTGTAAGAAGTAAATTTTCTGCTTCTTATTAGTTGCTAGTAACCTGTATTTCATGTATGCTCTTGTCAGAGCCTGGCTATTGTGTGCCTCAAACCTTGAGTGGTGATAAGGTCTGGAAAGAACTGTCTGGAGGGGAGAAGTGTTGATTGCTCCCAATGTTTCTGT
>JANIJG010013660.1:25393-38123 GCA_024611175.1 Megaceryle torquata
CCCCTTGGCTTTCTGGGTTTTTCCCAACAAAATCTGGTGCCCACAATCAAAACGTTTTGAGGAAAATGTTTTTTTTCCCCCCCCCCCCCCCCCTTTTTTTTTTGGTTGGTTGGTTGGTTTTTGGACAAGGGAGCACACTTCATTGCAAATGATGTAATTTCTGCTTTTCCTTCTATATTACCCTGGCTATATTCTTTTGAATAGTTTTAACTAGTTGATATTTCTTTCCTATGATCTATGATGCCTAAGCTCCTGCATATGGCAACCCACTCCTTCTCCTTCCCCTCTAACTCCCCCCGGATTATTTGATTGTAGGCAGATTAAACCTTGTTCAGAAATTAGTGACTAATCTTTTTTTTTTTAATCTTGGAACTTTGTTTTTGTCTTTGGTGCTCAAAAATAAATGGGTCCAAATAACATATGCATTATTTGCCACATTTGACTAGTATAACTAATATAGCTAGTAATAGACAGTATGCCTATTCTGTAGGTATACCATACCTATTCTACCAGCTCTAGTTTATGGGAGATTATTATCTCCGTGATATCACTTAAAGAAATGCATTTAAGACTATTGTTCATTTAATCATCTCATGAATGCTTTTGAAATGAAATTTTAGCTTTCTTTCAATCATATGTTTAGAGACACACTCTTGTCCTGTTTTCCCAGTAATGTTGATGTTACCATGTAATATCTTTCTGAACAGAAAAATAAATTATTTAATATATGAATGCTTGAATAGGAATACCCTGAAAATATGTGTCTTACAGATCAATAAATTTATCATTACACATTTTAGGACAATTTAGCCAGATTTCCATTAATGTCACAGTGCTTTTTTCTGACATGATTTTGAATTATTATTTTTTTTCCAGTATTTTTAGTGCCCCCATATCAAATGTTTAGTAAAGTCCAGAAACATTGTATTACTGTCTCACTTTGTCAATAATTATTTTACTGTCTCTCTTCACACTATCTTCCAAGTTTGCATCTAATATGGCATATCTTCTGCATGATAGATAATGAGCATGTTTCTTTAATGAAACATTTTCATTTTGAGGGCAGGTGGTCAAGGAAAAAGCTGTCTTGACTAGAAAAAAAGTCTGTTGTGTGTAAAATGCAATACCTGCCATCTCAAATTGAATGGAAAAATGTTCCGAGTGTGTCAGTTTAACAGTGGCTCTACATCCACCTTATATATATCATGTGCATACCTGCTTTGTTTAGTGTTTTTCCTTTATATTGGCAGCTGCTAAATAAAAGCCATTTCAATTTCCTTTTTTTTTTTTTTTTTTGGTTAGCTCCAAGTCCAGTTTCTAAACAGCATCTGGCACTTTTTATGCAGTTATAAAATATTTAAAAATAAGGTGAACTACTTTTGGCAAGGCTGTTACTTGAAACCCAGAGTCTATAGCAAACTTTATTATTTCTCTGCCAATGGAGCACACCTAGTAATATGAGACCATTTCCTGTGTTAATATCAAGCAGTCAGAAACAGATGACCCTCGTCACCTGGTACAGCATCTTGCCCTGACTTTGGCCTGACAGGTACTGAGGATTCCCTGATTAAGCAAAACTCTAAGCAATTACAGATGAGATGCAGAGGGACACCTCATCATGCTGTCATGCTTTTTGTGATGGTTCAAAGCATGACAGATTGTATATGGGCTAGAAAAGAAATCTCAGAAATAGATTAGCCACCTTGAAAGCTGAAATGCATAAGCTCACTCATTTGCTGGCATGCTGCTATTCAAAAGGTGGAAATGGGAATTAATTTAAATAGCATTAATTTTAATGCTATTAAAAAAGCCCAAGCCTTTTGATTGTTTACTGTTGTGAATACAGTTGAGGCATATCCTAGTGATGAAGATAAAAAAAATTATACATCAGGAAGTAGAGAAATACAAAGGATTAAGGTGCTTGCTGCTGCAGCAGCAGCAGGTGCATAAAGTGACAAGAGACTAGGGAGAGAAGATTCCTCTCTCGGGCAAAAAGTATCTAGGTAGTGTGTCCCTAGAACTCCATATTCAGCATAAACAGGGTGTTGCCTGCTGAGAAAGGTTCTTAGATGTAATAGCACAGCAAGGAGAAGATTTGATTTAATAAAATGTTTATTTCTGTTTGCAAAGAGTGCAGGCCTGATGCTCAGCTGGAGTAGGCTGGCATGGCTCCATTGAACTAGAGTTGCCAGCTTTAGGGATTTATCGATGCTCTCAATACTTTTATGCTTTTATAAGACATCTCTGTAGATATTTTGTGCTATTCCAGCTTTTACCTTCTGGTCTTTGCAGTTTTGCTTGTCTCAGAACAAGTTGCCACGTCCCTTTTATCTCTGATGGGAAAGTGAGGCTACCTCTCACAAAGATGACAATTCCTAAGGCTTAAATGTAGTTATCTGTCTCCTCTGTGATTCTTTCAGTGTCCCTGAACTGAGATAACTGCAGCACTGTCTCAGAAAGGAGGCTGCAGCAATCCATACATGTTAGTGCATATGACACTCTCAAGGGGATGACAGGATTTCAGATTCATCAGATACATAGCTGGCCCAAAGCTGAAAGGAAAGGGTCTGGAGACAACTAGCCTGATGTATATCACCACCTCTATTGTATCGTCCATGTTATATGCCATTGGAAAGCTTTGGGCATAGGTATTGCCCTTGGAAACTGTTATCTACCACCGTGCTACAGACTTTATCTATTGGCTGGTAGGAATATGGTAAATTAGTTTTTAAGCCTTGCACACAAAATGAAATTTAAAGTTCTCAAGATTCAGTCTTAAAGTTAATAGAGGAAAGGGAAAAAATCATTTTATGTCAGTAAATTGAAGATTCTTCTTTATTTTCCTAATATGCTCTCAAATGCTCTATAAAGGCATTGAAAGTGCTGGTTAGGGGCTTAGGGCATGCATTCATTTCTCTCCTGTGTGTTTTCTAATGTCCCCCTTCACAGGAAAAAAACTTAGCAGCGAAGTCATTATGCCACTTCACTGTAGACAAGACAAGTGATTCTGAGGTTTATTAATCCCTTGAGTAACCTAATGGCATATAGCATGTCCTGTAAAAATGGACATTTTCAAAAAGAAAAAGTTTTGGCTTTCTCATGAGAAACACACTGTTTCACTATCATGCTGGCATGGAAAGGTTTCAGATCATGATAACAGTAAAAAAATGTATTCTCATAAGGAGAACACTCAGAAATTTATTTAGAACAACTTTTTATTTATAGTGATATACAGTGGAAAAGTGAGTATTCAGCAGCTATGCCATTCCTTTGTGTATGGGTGCACACATATCAGAGAGGGACCAAAAGAGGAGACAGTACAGGCTGCTATCTAGATAACCATCATATCGCCTATTGAGGTGAGAAAATACGAAGCAGTGTGAGTAATGAATGAATACCCAAGTGCATTTGTATGTGCTATTTATATGAATGCTTTGTTCTGATGAATGCTTTGTTTTGTTGTGTTTATATTTTGAGAAAAAGAAAGAAAGGAAAGGGGGTGAAAGAAAGGAAAAGCACATGGAAAAAATAGTTATGCCTCTATACTGTAGTTTTAGAAACACATGTGATGCAGATACTTGATTTTACATTCTTGAGGTCATATACAAGCAAAGACAAAAGGCCAGTTTGTGGACTGCAGCATAATGTGAAAAGGAAAAGTGCTGGAATGAAAATCTACAAGTCAAAAGCTGGTAGTTCTGCCAGTCTCTTTGGTACTCCTCTCCATGCCTCTCCCCATGACTGGTGCATGGATACATGCGCCTTCCTGTGCTCTCCTTCCAGCAGGTAATACAGATCCTTTGGACCACATTAGAAAAAGTCAACCTCCATGCCTAGTAAACATTTCTAGTCCTCAAATCTCCTGTTCAAACTGATCTTCTGCTCAGAAACAGTTTTAGAAGTGACTTCCAGTGCACATTAAAGACAAAAATCATTCTCCAGTGGCTTCTGAGAAGACTGTTTTTTGTACTGACATAACTCCTTAATGCAGAACATGGCAGTAAAATTGAAAACATTTTACCTTTCTCCATCAGAGACAACATTCAAAGAATATGGGGAAGATGCTTAGCTTATGTTTATGTGCATATTAAACATACTTCCAAGTGCTTTATGAAACACTTCTAAATGTTTATAAAAACTCTAAATGCACGTCTGTAAAATATCATATATGTATGTGGGTTTTTTAAATTTTCTTTTTGAGCTGTAGATGCTCAAGCTAAAAAAACTCATAGCTAACAAGATTTTAAACACTTCTTAGATTAAGGTGTTATTTTTCTTGTGTATGTTAAATATATATATAAATTTCACTGGAAAAACAGAGTACCACTGCCATGTGATAGTGAATTTGGTCTTTTTTTATAAGGGATTTTGGAATGGAGGAAAGTGGATTATATTGGGTTTATAGGTATGAATCTTGTCCTGTTCAAAATCCTTAAAAACTTGGTAAGAAATATTTCATGTAGAACACTGTATGAAGGAAAGTACATGTTGGGGAGGATCTTCACTTTACTGAAGAAATTTCACAGACTTTTAATATTATGCTATTGTAGGATTCTCTTAGAGGGCTATCTGATAAAACTACATTCAGTAAATGTTGTAGTTCACATATTTTTATGTTTCAGATTTAAAAAAGATATGTCTTATATGCTTTCTGCAAGTGTTGGTGACAATTCTGGATTTTTTTTTTTTTTTTACAAGAGTCTCTTGGGAGATGCACACAGATTATTCAAATCTTTGAAATTATTTGTAGAAGTCATGTATTACTTCTTCTGCAGAGGGAAAGAAATTCTCCCCCCTTCTCATTTTGATTGCTTCTTTTTTCCTTTATCATTATTCCCTTGTTACACAGCTTTTTTTAACTGCTATGAAATACAAAGCTATTTTTATCACAAAAGAATATGCATAATGATATAAAACATACTTCAATTTATTTAGCCTGTTCTGGGGTAAAGTCCAATTACAATCTTTAAAGTATACCCTAGCTGATATTATTCTTCCACAGAACTTTCAAGATATGTTTTCTGATAAAGACTCATTTAAATATTGTATCTTGGCTTTTTGCTAATTTAAATGTTCTCCAAAATAGAGCCACTATTGTCAGTCACTGCTCTGTAGTTACCATATATATTTATGCTCAAGCTGTCTTTCCATTTTTAATCATCTTAGCTGTGCATTGAACATTTACATTTTCATGAAACAGAACTCTCTACATATCATCATATATATTTGGTTTTTGTTCATGCTTTTTTTTTTTTAACGACTTACAATACTTAAAGTTACGCTATACTTGAACAGAATGAAGCACATTAATTTCCATCACTAGAAGCTGAGATACTTTGATGGCAACAGTTCACTTCTGTATTTTGCTAGGCAAAACTGAATATCATGAAACCCTGAGCCAAATGTAGGTGCCTTGTAATTGTAATGCTGAAAAGCTACCCACTTAAAGTTTGTGCTCTTTTTTATTCTATAAACTATCCGGGTGGTAGAGAGAGGTTAAAATACCTTTTACTATCCTTAGCAGCATCCATATCATTCAGCTGCTGTATGGGTATTATCCACATTCTCAAACAATACCACAACTTCTCTGCACCTTGGATCCAACTTCAGAAGTCGAGCACTAATAAGAAATCTCTTGATTGTCCCTATCTAAAACTGTAGCTGTGGGCCTGGCCAGTGACCAAAAGCAATGCAGATGAAAACGTCTAGCAGTTTAGACTTTTGCATAATAATAGGAACATATGCTTTGTATGCACATCAGTCTTCCTCAAAAAACAGGTAATCTCTCATCAGTTTCTAGATGTATACTTGCTGCAAATACTTGCTGGTGAACAGTCTGTCTACGTTTCTGGTACTGGTTGTGGTTGCTGTTCCTACCATGGTGGATATTTTTTTATCTAACTGTAGAGACCTCAGCATTTTACAGTGGCTTTTATCAGGTGGATTTTAAACTTTTTCTCAGACATCTTCCAGTCTCCTTTTTGATGGAAAAGCAGCTCAAGATTGTTTTGCTGGTCACATTAACTTTTGGCAGTGTGTGGGTTAGCAGACAGTTGAGTCAGGTAAGCAAAATGACGTACAGACAGACTGAGGTGTGTTCCTCTTAAAATGAAATAGATTTTACCATGAGATGTGTCCTGGGAGAGATAAGGTTAGCATTGCTCAGACAGACACCTACAATTAAATAAGGAGAATAATCTTCATTTATCAAAAGTCATCTAAGCTTTTGAGACATTTGGGCTGAACCTAAAGGCAGAATTTTCAGCATGTGCATACAGAGTAATTTTGTTCATTTACCCTCATACAATAATAAATGTTTCTCTTCCGTTATTTTTTTTTTCTTGTGTATTTATGTAAAAAAGTGCCTAATTGTTCTCTATGTTTTGCTCTTTTATCAAGATGGAGTGCTTGATTACTATATACATTTCCTGACACACATTAAAAGCTGCTCAGTGCAAGTGCTGTTCACTGTCACTGTAATAACTAAGGCAACCAATATTAAATCTGAGATGTAACTGGTGTAAAATCAGTCGGTCTCCTTAAAGAAATGTAGAAATCTCTTCCTGATTAATTTCTCATAGAAAATAGGTCTTGTAGGTCAGTTCTATCCTCTTTCAGATTCATAACTGTGTATTGAAAAATATTGCTAGGAACTTGTTCCCACCTGCAGTCACAGAACTGAAACTTTTTCTGGGGTGTGGATCAGTCCTCAGGAGATTCTAATTTAGTAGGTTATTCCAAATACATTTTTCCAATTCAGAATTCTGTTTTCTTCCTCCAAAGCATCTGGCACCATCTAATGATAGAGAGAGGCTGTCACCCGTACCTTATTTTTCTCACTTCCACCACCCTCACTTTCTGCTGAAGATCTTTCTGAGGATGACAACTCCATCTCCCACACTCCTAGCTTCTTTTCTTTGCTGGTCTGTAGGTCAAAAGGGGTCCTCCTCCTGGTATGGGTCAGTAAGTGTCGTGAATCGATTCACACCGGTCTGTCACCATTGTGATTGTGTATGTACAAATTGTCTATACTGAAAATACAAGTGCTTTGCTAACAAGATGAATGAAGACATTACTGTAGTGGATGCAGCTGTCCCTCAGCTCCTTCTCTGCAGTGAAGCTGTGGCATACTAGCAGTAAACTGAAGGAGACTCCTAGGTTCAAAGTGCTTTTCAATTATTTCATGATATGTGTTTATTAAATGATCTGTCCATTGGCTTTGTATGGCTTTGTATTTTTCTGCTACTCATAAAATTCCTTTCTTCCTTGCTTGTCAGATGCATTGCATAGACTAAACCTCAGTGAAGATGACTCACACTAGTCACTCTGTATTTCTCTCTCCCCTTGCTTCCTGCCCAAATAATAGCAAGTACTTTGGACAAAATGGAAGCTTTCAGGGTTTCTCTACAAAATTTTCAAGCTATTGTTCTTTGTTTACCATTAGTGAAGTTCCTTCATTTATGTTTGTGGTTGCTTTTGTTTTTGTAAACATAAACTGAGTTTTCTCAACTTTATTAAATCTGCAGAAATTAATATACATATAAACCAAGACTTATTACTGGAACCAGAGCTTCAGAACAATCCTTAACAAAAAATATAGACCTTTTCA
This sequence comes from Megaceryle torquata, assembly GCA_024611175.1. NCBI lineage: Eukaryota > Metazoa > Chordata > Aves > Coraciiformes > Cerylidae > Megaceryle > Megaceryle torquata. The sequence goes on from JANIJG010013660.1 coordinate 33,003, forward strand.
GTCATATCTCTGATTGAAATAGCAGAGTTTAGCGATTAAACTGTTTTCTTGATCCAGAAAGAGTTCCAGGAGCAGTAGTAGAAGTCTCTGGATTTACAGATGCAAACTGATTGTGAATATTCAGCATCCGCAATGTTTTTTTTTGCTGTTATAGCTAGGTATTAAAAATTATTTTCATAGGATTGCTGGTGGTTGGGGAGGGGTGGTGGTTATTTCCTAGTTTACTTTTCTCTTTTTTGGAATTTGAAAACATTATAGGAAGTTCTGTGGTATGGATGAGAATTCCTTTATTTCTAGGGATAGCTAGAATTGATTTAACCTTCCAGAAACAAGTATTTCTGAAATGCTAGGAAAAATGGCTAAGGCAAAGGAGAAGAGAGACAGGCTAGTCTATTAATCTGTATTTGGTTGCTTTGCCTGATTGTTTTACTCTCTTGAGTCAATTAGTTGCAACTAATAATGGAGAAAAAAGTCTATTAAGAGCACAAAAACCTACAGTGCTTTGTTTTGTGGTGGACTATTGGCTAGTACTTGACAACAGCTAAGGTGACAGCTGTCAGTTCATTTTATAGCTCTTTGCTTTACCATTATGTACAAATGGCTGGAAATGTTCTAGCTGTTGTTCCTTTAATAATAGGTGTAATTTAAAGATAGTATTTTTAAGGAGATTGTTACTGAGTTGCAGACTGGTTTTACTATTTTTTCTTTTAGGAAAAGAACCTTCTTTATGTGCTAAAGGTTACTTTTTGTTCGTCTGTGCCTAAAATTGATCCACCCCTTCTCTTTATTCCGTACCTGAACTTTTCTGTAATATACTGAAAAGGTGTTAAAGTTCTGCTATTTTGGGTTGTCTTGGGGTCTTGTGGAGTAGGTTCATGAAAGATGTAGCTACTGTTCTTTCTGTATTGTTTTCACCTCTGCTGTTTCCCTTCCCCTAACCCAAATAATGCTTTTAAGCACAGCTGTTAACATGATCCAAAGATTAGCTTCTGATGTTAAACAACAGAAAGTTTCTCCCAGTTTGTGAGCCTGGATCAATTGCGGTGCTAAACAATTTTGTAATATGAATACCCAATGAGAATGCTTACGATTCACTCTGTTAGGAAGCAGAAATAATCCCAAGTGACTAGCTGGGATTAGTCATGGCAATTACCAACAGTGCTAGGGATTAGCAAAGGTGAAGTATTTGAAATCAGTCAATCGGTTCCTGTATACATATTGAAGCCTTGCATAAAATCATTCTCAATGACAAACATACCTGTAAAATGGAGATCTGTTTGTTCATATTTTCCCAGAAAGCAACAAAAATATGACAAACCAAAATATTTTCTGAAAATAAATAGTTTAACCAAAATTGAGAGGATAAAAGCAAAGACGGAGGATCAGAACTAGAAGCTGGCTGAGGTTAAATATTACTTCTGGTTCTGCATGTCTTTTTGGGTGAGGCTTGGCTATTCAGTTCTAAAAATCAGAGTGTTTAGTAATGCATGTACAGTTGCATGAACACCTCCAGTACAAAACAGGCTTGTCTGCTGCCTGTAGTATTTAACATTTTCATGAAATATGAATGGTGATATTTATGAAAATCACAGAAATATTCATTCAGATACAGGTAAATTCACTCACAGTCTTTCAAAACTTTAATTTCAGGTCACAGTCATGCCACTAATAGCTTTACTGTAAAATATTCTGAATAATTCATAAGCATAGGAATGACATTATGACATTTACCTAATCTAGCCTAAAAGATTAGAATCTAATAAGAAACTTGATAATATGCATTAGCTGTTTGTTACAAGGCAGACTTGAAGACCCTGCCAAGGGACATAGGCCTTCTCTCTTGAGTCATTCTGATATCAGGTGCTTGAACTCTGCATGCAGATGCAAGGTAATTATCACTGAGTCGTAGAAGCAGGTGCTGCTGTTGACCCCATTGAGGTTATAAAAAGGAACTGAAGGCTCTCATGGGGGAAATGAGATTTTTGAGCTGAAGGTTGTGTGGGTATAGCTATGAGAGGGCCCAAGTTTGGGGAAGAAAGTTGGGGTTTTCATTTAATAGTTGTAATAGCTGCCCAAAGTTTTAACTACGAACTTCAGGTGATGTGATATAAATCTGCTGGCTTGTACTCACGATATCTGGGAAGAAAGCTCTTCTTCGTGTTGATTCCTGGCAATTTGGAATGTGCAAGTAATCTGAGGTCATCTTCTTTCTACTGGCAAGAAGCTTCAAGGAGAAAGGTAAATGTGAAATGGATTGTTTGATGAATTCACTCATTTTGGTGTTTCTGAAATTATGGAAGGTGGGGAGCCCTGTGGGGGTGTGAACAGAGTGTTTTTGATTTTGATAGTATCTTATAAGCTTGAAATATTTTAAAATGTGTCTTTTGAAAAAAGCTGGACAGTAAGTTGGGTAGCGGTGTCATAAATTATAATAGACTATGTTTTCTGATTTTGCTACTCTGGAGCTTTTCAGGATGCTTTTCTTGCTGCCTTTGCCTCTGTATCACAGTGATCTTTCCTGGCAGCTTGTATTGTGTGTCCTTGTTTGCATATCTTAAGTGCTGTATTATTTATTTTCATTTATGCGTCTTCCTCTATTGTTAATTAAACTAAAAATAGCACCTCAAGTTCACAACAGCTTTACTGTTTTAATATAATAAACCAACTTTTCTTCTGCTCTGTCCTTAATCAGAACAAATGAATGTTCTAAGGAAAAATAAACAATCTCAGCCTTTGTAGGGCTGTTTTTTGTTTGTAGACTGTCAGCACAAAATACTGCCTGTGCTCTTATAATAATCCATGCAGAAGGAGACATATCTTGGCTCCAGGGAAGGCCGACCTATTTAACAGAAAGATTGGCTAGCCCAAAGAAGCCATTTTTTAAGCAGATTGAGGTTGCTGTGATCTGCAGGGATATGCATGTTAGAACTAATAAGTTATCGCCATACCCATGACACTTTCCTCCTGGTTGTTTTATTTTAATTCCAGCAAAAGCCATGGAAAGTTCCCCAGCAGTGTTTGTTGCTGACCTGCTGGGTTTATGGCCCCAGGTAGCCAAACACTTCAAGCTACTCCTTTTAAAATATATCACTGACAGCTTGGATGCGAGGAAAGAACTTAAAAGTTGTGAACTTGAATGATGAAAGGAGAGTGGCAAAGATGAAACACTGGTTAGATTTTTTTTTTCCCTTCATTCAGAATAACAGAGTAATTGCAACCTAGCCAAATCTATGCAATGAAAATAATTTGTCTCTACAGCAGACAGCTGCTGTCTTCATGCTCCTATGGTGGTACCATTTGTGTTACACGTGTCCTCTCATGGCATTCTTGGGCTACATTAAATTTGCCTTGAATATCACTGAATATGCAGTTCCTCCATGCTATCTAGCCTATAATTTATTTCCTGCTTTTTAAATTGTCAGGAACTTGAAGACTGTAAATAAAAACAGGAATGTGGCCACCTGGTAGTGAAACAAACAATGGCACATAAAACTCATCCCATTAGTCCCCCTCTTGAAATTATGTACATTATTTCTGCTTCCTAATTAAGAGATACAGCATTACCACGATGAGTCCTAAATTATTTTGGTGAGTTTTCTTCACTCTGTTCAGTCTTAAAAAAATTAATTACTACTTCTTTATTCTGTCAGTGAAAACCTACATAAATGATATGAAAAAACTATTCAAGTTGTGGCTAATTTTAGGGAGTTCTACTATATAAAAATACTCTTAAAAAAAAAAAAAAAATACTGTGTTTATGTCAGTGATATGGCTCTTTTCCATGAAGTGAGTTAAATAAAAAGGACTCATGTTTAAAGCTAGGAAATGGTCTGTCCCCTTTCTTTACTGGAGTGCCAGGCAATGATATCGGTCATATGGCAGGGTTATCTGAATCCTAGAATACTGTGATGGCGTACATAAATAGGAGTGTCACTTGAGAATACGTTTTTGTTTTACTTTCATGTCAAAATGGAATTCCTATTTGAATAAAATTAGCATGTAAGGGATGATGCCATTTTTAAGCAAGGAATCCTTTAAGTATATCTGGCCATATGGAACACTGACTAATAAAGTAGAGAATCTGCCTATTTATTTTGCTATGGGATTCCCCTTCTCCAGGCCTTGTCCAAACTAGATGGGTTTTGCTTTCTAGCAAAAGGAGGATGGGATGTTCTTTAGTGTACTGCTTAACAGCAGATGCTGGAGTTTTGAATCAATGTTACTACAACCATGTAACTTCACCATGGATTAGATTTAACACAGTACTGAAAATCGTGAGAATAGTGGTTAAGAAAAGTCGTTGCTTAAATGCAGTCATCAACAATCCTTCACAGAATTTCAGCTTTTCAGTTTTGCTGTGTGTTGTAGCCATTTACATCTGTTTAAAAACTGTATCCCTCTATGGTGGAGGAAAGAGTGCTGTGTATGATTCCATCTAGAAATCTGTCTTCTAATCTAAAGATCATAGGAAAAAAGGTACTAGAAAACATACTAATAAAACCTAGTGTCTGATATTTAGTTTTCCCATCCTTATGAGAGTATCATACAAAGAAGGAAGGCAATAAGTAAGACTGCAATCCTGGACTTCAGGAGTGCTAACCTTGTCCTCTTCAAATACCTACTCGGAGGAATCCCTTGGGCTAAGACCCTAGAAGGTAAGGGGGCCCATGAGAGCTGGTTGATATTCAAACATTACTTCCTTCAAGCAAAAGACAGGTGCATTCCTTTGAGTAAAAAGAAAAATCAAGTAGAGGAAGCAGGAGACCAGCATGGATGAGCAAGATGCTTCTGATAAAACTCAAGTGGAAGAATGAAGTTCACAGAATGTGGTAAAAGGGACTCATCTCATGGGAGAATTATAGGAATGCTGTCAGGGTTTGTAGGGATGGGACAAGGAAGGCCAAGGCCCTCGTGGAATTGACAAAGGCGATAAGGCAAAGGAAGTAAAGGAGAACAAGGACTTCTTCAAATACATCAGTGGTAAAAGGAAGACTAGGGAAAATGTGGGCTCTCTGCTGAATGATGCAGGAACCCTGGTGACAGAGGATGCAGAGTAGGGGGTGTTACTGAATGCCTTCTTTGCTTCAGTCTTCGCTGCTACAACCAGCCTTAGGGAATCCC
>JANIJG010013660.1:38223-72658 GCA_024611175.1 Megaceryle torquata
TATCTCAACAAATAGAAGAAAAGAAGGTTATAAAGAGTAGCCAGCATGGATTCACTAAAGGGAAGTCATGTCTGACTAATCTGATAGCCTTCTGTGGTGGTGTGACTGAGTGGGTAGATGCAGGGAGAGCAGTGGATATTGCCTACCTTGACTTCAGCAAGGCTTTTGATACTGTTTCCCATAACATCCTTGTTGGTAAGCTCAGGGTGTGGGTTAGAAGAGTGGACAGTAAGGTGGGTTGGGAACTGGCTGAACAACAGAGCTTAGAGGGTTGTGATCAGTGGTGTAGAGTCCAGCTGGAGACCTGTAAGTAGAGGCATTCCCCAGGGATGAGTACTGGGTCTAGTCTGAGTCAGGATCTTCATCAATGACCTGGATGGAAGGATGGAGCATACCTTCAGCAATTTTGCTGATGATACAAAACTAGGAGGAATGGCCGATACCCTGGAAGGCTGTGCTGCCATCCAGCAAGATCTGGACAGACTGGAGAGATGGGCAAAGGGAAACTTAAGGAAGTTCAACAAGCATAAGTGTAGAGTCCTACACCTGGGGAGGAACACCACCATGTACTGGTACAGGTTAGAGGTGGACGTGCTGGAGAGGGACCTTGTCATCCTGGTGGACAGTGTTATCCATGGAGCAGTAATGTGCCAATGTGGCCAGGAAGGCCAATGGTATCCTGGGGTGCCTAAAGAAGAGTGGGGCCAGCAGGTCGAGGGAGGTTCTCCTTCTCTACTTTGCACTAGTGTGACCACATTTGGAGTATTATGTTCAGTTCTGTGCTCCCCAGGGACAGGGAAGTACTAGAGAGAGTCCAATGGAGAGCTACAAAGATGATTAAGGGACAGGAACATCTCTCTTGAGAGACCTAGGGCCGTTGATCCTGGAAAAGAGAAGACTGAGAAGGGTTCTTATTAATGTTTACAAATATCTGAAGGGTTGGTGTGAAGGAAAAAGGGCCAGTCTCTTTTCAGTGGTTCCCTGTGATAGGATGAGGGGCAATGGTCACAAACTGGAACACAGGATGTTCCACCTAAACATGAGGGAAAAAATTCTTCAGTGTGAGTGACAGAGCACTGGAACAGGCTGCCTGGGGAGGTTGTGGAGTTGTCTTCTCTGGAGACTTTCAAGACCCACCTGGATCTGTTCCTGTGTGGCCTGCCCTAGGTGTTCCTGTGTTGGCAGAGGGGTTGGACGCTGATCTCCAGAGGTCCCTTCCAACCCCTACCATTCTGTCATTGTATTCATAAAATTCCCAATTTTGACATGTTTAATTCAAAGAAAATAAACATGAGGTCTATGGGGATTATTCTGCAGTCTTAGAGACAACTCAGATAACTTAAAAGTACTTCAGTTGCCAGTTCAAATGTTTCCTATGGAAAGCTTTGGGGGGGTTATTCTTGTTAATGCCACCTCTTACTTATGGCTGTCTCAGCTTAGTCTTTCCAACCTTTCTTAAGCGAACCACTTATTTAAATTTTGGTTCAATGCAGTTTAAAAACTTTGTACTTTCTCCACCATTGTTGTACTGATGCCTAGGTTGTGTCTTCTGTAATGTGTATAACATTAGATGATATTACCTGGTATTAAAAGTTTTGTTAATAGATTGTGTAGAACTTTTATTTTAAATTTCTAAGCATTTTTCTATTATTTTGCATTTTCTTTAAGAAATAAATCTGTGCTTTTAGAAAAGGCAAAAATTGCATGTAAATGATGTCTCTGAGTATATTCTTGAGTGGAGAAAAAAGGCCAAGTTAAATATATATATATATGTCTGCTGCTATATAGATTCACCTGGTTTTCTTATAAAGCAGACAAGTAGCTAATTTATATTTAGTACTGCTATAGAGATTTCCAAGTCCCTTTTGTCTGATCTCCTAAAGTATTTCTAATGTCTTGGTTTGGATCTATACATGACAAATTTCTACTAATTTAAAGGGAGCTCTGAATTATAATTGTTTCTGTCATACGTGGACCAGTGCTGTATCTCTTTCAGACGAACAAAAAAAACCCCCCAAGTAAAGGTCCCTTTTTAAGGAAAAGGGAAAGACTGCTCTTGTACAGATGATATGTTCCCAGGCTGGAGAATGGGAGTTGTCAATATTTACCTCTTTTTCAAATCAACAGATATATTAGGTTTAATTTTACTGTCCATCACCAGACACCAATTCCATCTTTTATTTCTATTTGCTGTGAAATATATAAAAAAATGAAGGGAATTGAGTAGAGATTAAGTAGAGTTTGAATGTGTCGTTAAGGTACAGATGTAAATGTATGCATCTAAAATAAGGGTTTGGCACATGTTTTCCAGTAGAGTGTACAATTGCCAAGTATGCATTTGTACTAAGTTTTCAACAAGTTATCTTGGATTGGACTATCTATGGTGTTTCCATGAAAACAGCATAGTTACAGTGATATAAACTTAGACTGCATGAAATAAAACTGAGAAATAAACCCCACTATAACAACTTGAACATGCTCTTGTGTAATTATAAATTCAAAATTATGTTAAGTAAAGGCAGCCAACTGTTCATATTTTGGCTAATGAGCTTAAGGTAAATTATGTATCAAATATTGGTCCTCTCTATTATTGCCAAAAAATAACTTCTTTGTGATGATAATAATAAATATCACTAGTTGGGTGTGCTACTACATTAAACCAAAATAACTTCTGCTAATCAACTGCATTGAACATGCACAAGTTAGAAGGCTAATTAAAGTTATTAAGAACTTTTTTTTTATATTGGGAAAAGATTGTGACACTGAATTATGCTGCTGTCCCAAGTTCCCCTTTCCATGTAAGGTCTGAATAAACCTGAACTTTTTATCTATCCTTCTGGACTAACTGAACTTCATGAAAATGTGTGTAGAAAGAAGCTGACCTTTTTTTATCCTGTGAACAGTGAATTTAGGTATACTAATAAATTATTTTTGTCTCATAGTTTGGGCCAGCATAATTAATACCATGTGAAAATCCTTTAGAAAGCCTAGTCAGCTTATAAGGTTATGGTCTTGCTGCAAGAAAAGAGACTAATAGTTTCTTAGAAAAAGCTTTTTCAGAGAACTTGGACTTTGGTATGTTGCATGACTTCTGTCTTCAAACTGTCTGATAGCATGATGGGTAGCTAATAACAGTGAATGGCATGATGCTTGGTCCAAAGTGCACAACTACGTGCCTTCAATCTATAGAAGGAAGAAATGACCACAGCATATTAGTGATTCTGCCTGCAGATGCAAGGTCTGCAGTACCTGAGGGTTCCTCATGTGATAGATGGGTATCATTTATGAACCATTGGATTAATTCAGTTCATATTCTATCATGCAAATCTATGAGAAGAAACCTCAGAGGTCAGCTCAGGTGTTTGAAAACAGATAACCAATTAGGGAACTCTGATCCTTGTTGGCGGTATACCTGGAAGTTACGCTGGTGACTTTCTTTATCGTACTCTTAAATATGGCTTTCTGACTCTAATTTGTCTTGTGTGGTAATGTATCATATTAGCATTTGAGAAGAATAAAGGGATGGTGTCTGCAATCTGATGTTGCAGTGACCCAAGCTATTGGCAATTTAAATGACATAACATTGCTTATTTCTCACTTATGCTGAGGGCAGCTCTGGCACTAGGTGGCCAACCAAAGACTTATTTTAATAGACTTTGGGGCTTAATATATATATAGTGTAACTGAAAATTCTGGTTGAACTTTCATTAGTTCAGTTGTAACTAAATAGTCTAAAATAACTGATTGAGAGAGATCTAATTGCATTGACCTATTGAGGCAGCACAGAAGATCTCCCTTCCCTGTCTAGGGAAGAAAGGGCAACTCATATTTTCTGAAAGTCAAAAAAGCCGATGGTTATCCAAACCCTGCTGCTCTAAAACTTTTGTTTCTGTTATTAAAAAAACTGCAGTGATCTTATTAACAAATTATACTTTTATAAGCAGCTCAAAAAGAAAATGTACCACTATAGTAAGCAGTTATCTTACAGCATGTATTTTTTATTTAAAAAAAAAAAGAAAAAATGTTAATAGAACTTCCAAGGCACATTATTTCAAAAAGAGTTATTTACTTTATACATAATTATGAAGTCTTAAGGATTTTCCCCTTCTAATAAATAAAACATAGGTATATTAAAAGCATCTTAAACAGCTCTTTCCTTATAAATTTAAAATGGCAATTTGTCTGGACTCCTTCTGAGTCTGTGTTAAGAAAAATAAAAGCATTATATAACTGTTTCATTATTTTTACTGCACCATATTGTACAAGAATAAGTACGCTATTTGTGTATCACACATTAACAAAATCCTCTTTCTTGCTTCCTTGCACTCTTACTCTAAATTAGAAATGTGGATTTCATCTGTCTTTTGCTAATAGTACATTATTTTATTCAAAGAATAGAGGATATTAATCCAGAATTCTAATTTTTAAAAAATCTATTATAAGAAAAAAAATCATAGATGTATCACTTGGTTTCAAAACAGACTTTTCTAACACTGTGCTTTGTAGGGGATGATATGAGTTGAAAATGCAGCTTTAAATTGTAAGCAAGATGCAAGTATGTGTTCATATATGGCCTCTGATGTTCACTTTGTTCCACTTCCAGTGCTCATGTCCTTCCTGTGACTAAACATTTTTCTATGTCTCCTCATTTGTAGTCCCTGCCTTGTCTTTTCTAATTGATATTTGAGGTGCTAACATAGGAAGCTCTGGGCTTTCTGCTAGCAGAGAGGGGAAGAGAACTGACTAATAAGCTTGTGATCATGACCAAAATTGCAATACTTTTTCATGGATTGTGTAGGGTTTGACAGTGCTGAAACATATTGGAACTGTGAGCTGTGAGCATAGGTGCCAGAGGTTAAAGCATGAATTTGGTGAAATGAGCTCTGTAAGGATCCCTTACAATTACAAGAAAAGCATGTTTGGGATGATGTTATAAATGCAAATAGATCATTAAGCTTATTTATATTTGCTTCCTTAATAGCCAAGAATAAAAATAATGCACAAAGAGGTTCTTGTCATAGACATCTGCCATCCAATAAAAAAGGTGTCTATGGGAGAGACCATCACAATCAGGTCAGAATAATGGGATATGCAAATAAGGACTTAAAGCCAAAGTCAGGGATAATTCAAAACTTGATAAAACTGACAAATGTGAAATACTTGGGTTTAAGGTAGTTTTTAAAATTATATTCACTATTTGTCTCTCTGTTGTGATTGCAAGGGTTTCCTTCCTGAGTGAACGGAGTATGTCATATAAACAATTTGCTGAAGCCTATGCAGATAGCCAGTATGAGAATCAACCTTTCTTTATGTCAGTGTTTACTGAAGATGCTATATTCTGACAAAAATCCTGTTGTTTTTTTTTTTTTTGAAGGAACTGGGTAGACAGTTTCTAAATTGCTTTTTGGTATTTTTTTTCTGCTATGTTTTCTCAAAGCTAATTTAAAAATGATTCAAGGTTCTGTGTTTAGTAAACTTCTAATAAATGCAATGTGCTAATATACTTGGGGACTAATTGGGGAAATAAAATAGGAACATCTCCCTATTGCATCTTAAAAACTGCTTATAACATAAGCAATATATTTAATGTGTGGGTAATGGAGAACATTTTTTTAAGTCCAAATGTTTAAAATAAAGCTGTAAATAGCTAACCAGAATAACCATATGTGTATACAAGTCAGTATAGTGACACCACCTCTGTAGCAGCAGCAGCCACAGAAAGTATCTCTTGACTGTATTCGTTCTAGGTATCAAAAACTGTGTGCCAAATGTAAGTAGATGTTGTATTATCCTGAGCTGCTATTCAATGTTAGAAAGAAAATAGGGGAGGAACCCACTGTGTTGACATATAAATCCATATAAATGGATTGCTGAATGTTGATGAATAGATTAACAAAAATATATGCAAAAAAAAAATGATCTGAAGACACTATTGCATTAGTGGGATCCTCTTGCAGTTCAGTTTGCTTTTTACCTTTTGAGGCAAGTTTGGTGTCTAACGCAAATCTAATATACAATGAAAGCCAAGTAATTAAGAATGGGCCTAAGATGAGGCAAATAATCACTTATATATTTAGTCTAGTGATACTAAGTAATGTTTGGCTCATAACTGCATGATAATTCTTGGACTTTCTTCTCGGTATTGCTTCTCCTATTTAGCAGCCTCTGCTGCGTACCGAGTTACATGTGGGGAGACTGGAAATTAAACTAGCTTCTCTTGTTTCGTCAAGAAACCCAAAAGTGATGCTGTTAGCTTTATTTTTAGAGTCTGCTGTGTTGGCAAAGCTGAGAATTGAGATATTGCCCTTGGTATTGGGGAGGCGATAGAGATGTTTTCTCAAATAATTTCAGGATGCCTCTGTGGCAGAGCTTATTCTCAATTCCTTGTCCTACCAAGCATGGGCGTGTTTCAGTTCTTCAGGCAGAAAGAAAATGGTGTCCTGGAGATAACAAAATTCTAAATGGAGATGAAAATCCAGGAAGTGTAATGCAAATTGATAATTAAACAAGAACAAAAAGAAGTCAAGAAACCTTATTTTAGACTTCAGAATACTGTCAGACTTTTCTTTTAGTGTCTCCATGATAGTCTTGATAGTTATTTCCTTTTTATTAAACTTGTTTATTTTACTGTAGGACTGTGAAATTTCATTGCACAATCAAGCAGACTTTTAAATGAGGTTCAGAAACAAACTTTCTTAGATAAAACCAAGTGCTGAGGCAAACTGTCATAGTTTTGAATAAAACTAGTACAAAATGTGAAAACCTTAAATTTGCAACTACAAGGACAGGCAGATCAGCTGGTGCACCTTCTAGGTCTAGGCAAACTTACATGTATGTTTAACTGTTTCTGTGCTCTTAGCCTGTACCTGGAGGATGACCTGTGGAGTTTCTTGAAAGGAAACTATAAAATTCTGCAACGTTGTTCTTCAGAGCAAAAGAATTATCTATTATTTCAGTCATTGTATGAATAACTAATCAGTCTTGTATTTTTGAATAACTGAATGGTTCTCATCTATTAGAAAATAGTGACTCAACTTATTGACAAAATAAAGGTTTGCAGTAGACGTAATACTCCGTTATACTTGGATATGAAGTAGTTAGAATCTAATAGTTGTTCTCAAAATGGGTTTTATTCGGGAAGCAGAAGTCAAATCATCTTAGCTCTAAAAAGAACCCAAAAAACCCCACAAAAACCCAACAACAAAAAATTTCCTGGATTACTGATTTTTTTCTGAAGAGCTGCTGCTACTAGTTCATATTGGAGAAATGCTTTTTTTTTTTTACTACAGTGTATACATTAATGTCTTTTTTGCTTTTCCCAAGAAGAATTGTACCTCCTCTTTTTTTTTTTTTTTTGTGGAAAATCTTTTCCTTGTGATGCTCTATAGACATTTCATTGTTCTAACTGAATTTTCAATTTGCTCTTGTTTCTATTCTGAAAGCTTTCATTCTGTAACGTATCCCAAAGGTAGGGAGCTGCCCTAAAAAGTTTTGAAGATGGATGTATGTATTTGGAGTATCTGTCTGCAATAAAACAAGATGTCAAAAACCTGGGACAGAGTTAGCTATCTTAAAATTGTCAAACTATACTTCTGAGGGAAGACTCAACTGTAGACCGCTTTATTTAAGTTGCAAATATAATCTGCCTGTAACAGGGACAAGCATATGGATTTTTCTTGACTTCACAAATTTCAACATTGCTCTCTGGTGCTGCAGTTGTCTCAGATTTTTTTTCAAGAACCTATTTGTCACTACAGTGGGTGATGACAGCCCAAACCTATTTGTCACTGTGTGTGACAAATAACATCCACCACCAGGGACTTCTTGGTTGTATTTCATTTGTAAATCACAAAAGCAAGAAGGCATATTTGAAATTCCCCGAAAAGATTGAATGAAGTACTTTCTACATATTCCATTTGTATACTGTACTAAGCTAATTTTATATAATATGTAAGTATGCTTGCAAACAAGACAGGTTTCAGACCTTTTGTTTCAGAGTTTACAAAGGTTTGTTCTTAATCCTATTGAGAAAAATGTGGGACTGAGCTTTCTCCAAAATGAGACACTGAAAAAAACTGAAGCTGTATTTTTGGGGAATAAAACTCCTAGCAAATTGCTCTTATTACTTATTGATCTCAATCTGACTGGGAGAAGTAATATTACAGTATCTATAGCATACAAATAATTGAAGAACAGAAAACTTACAGTAGAGCCAGTATTCAGTCTCAAATATGTAAGGACTGCTTTGGTTGTCACACAGATAATTTGACTGCTTTTTAAAGTTTGAGGCTCTATCAGAAACAATGTTGTCTTGTTCTGTTTCTTTTTTAAATTACCACACCCTCTATGCAAAGCTCTTAAACGTCTGGATATTGAATTTGGCATTGAGTTCACTTTGTTCATGTGATGCATCTTTTGGGTTTTATTAATTGAAGTAATTCTGTGTATAAAGACGGTGTGGAATGAATATGAAGAGTTGCTGTTCTATAGCATTTTCTATTTAACATACCTTGAATACAAGAAACTATTATACTGTGTAGCGGCATTATGACAGGTGCACTACATGAATGCTCCTGTCCTACTACAGTTGCACACTCATGCTAGGACATTGCCATATAGTTTCAAGGATATGTTGTCTTACTAGCCTAAAACATCTTCCATGTGTATTATGCAGTTATACATATCAGTTTAAATGCAAAATTAAGCTTGAAGGTACTTCATAGTCGCATCACTACAAGGAAAAGGCTGCAAGACTACTTAAACGGTATTTCTGCATGCTTGGGAAATATTCCTCTTCTGGTGAATCTCATTCTGATGTTTAAGTTCTTCAGCTTGTTAACAGAGATGGTCTGTTGAAGTATTTGATAAACATCATGGTGATAATCTCAGTTATTTTATATTATAAAGCCATCATTTTATCAGTAACAAATACTTCCATCTAAAGTATATGTCCTGATGTACATTTAACCATTTTCATACTGGTTTAGGCAAATTATTATCAAGATAAAAGACCTAGCTTTCAGCTAAAGTGCTGCTAGACTCTTCAAAAGGCAGTCTTTCCTTTAAGCTTGTTTTCCATGACTCATTCAGAGAAGGCATGATCTCCTTGGTTGGTTGAAATTTGGAAAGAAAACCAAACTTGTCCCACAGAGAGAAACTTCTAGCTATCAAAGAATATTCAGACTTTATATTTGTCTAGGGGCTCCTTTTATGTGCTTGCAGTATCTTAATTCATTTGATCCTGACCTACACTTACAGTAATTTTACTGGTACAGTTAAGCTGATACACTAGACTTACATTTTTCCTGTTCCTATACAAATGTGTATATTTCAGTAGAACTACCAGTATAGCCACACAGGGATCTTACTAGTCTATTTCTGTTCCTAAATACAATTAGTGTTTCCTAAAACTTAGATCAGTACTAGTAGGGAGAGCCTTTTTTTGCCCATTTTAACTGTATTTCCAATTTACTTAGGCTACACTGAAAAAATCATAGCTAAAAATAGTATGTTTGTATAGCAGGGTGCCCTTTCTGTGAACACATGCTGCATAGGAGCATTTATCTGCTTTTGGCATTCCACAGCCTTTGCAGTCTGAGGCTTACAGCTTTTGGAAGTCACAGGTAAGGGGAATATAAGAAAACTGAGCCTTAGTTATTCCAGCAATGGTGGAATCGGTCCTGTGGGGATTTGGTGCTGAGGTCCATAATTGTTCACTGAGTCAGAAGGACTGTTGTCAGAGCAAGGGCTCCCCAGAAAATAAGGATTGCATCTGATTTTTAGTAGAGGACTATTGATTCTGATTTTTAAGTATTGTACCAATATGTTGTCCATCTGTGCTTTTTATTGATAATCAGAGGATCAAAAGAGCAATGAATATATGGGATAGAATAAATACTTGAGCGTCTGTTTGGGACCAGGAAGGTTAAACAATGTGGCAAACATTGGTACAGTGAGAAGATGCTGTTAGGCTATAGATGTATATTATAAGAAATATGATCTTATCCTAAAACCTCAAGTTTTCTTTTATATGAAAAATTGGAACAGAGTGGGGTACTTATTGCCTGAAGTTGATCTGTAGCCTAACCACCTGTTCTTAATTTTGCTATTAGAGTGCAAGTATAAATGCCAGAACAGAAAACAGTATTTGTGAAGTCTTTCCATTGAACATGGAGGGAGAAAGGAGGTAGAGAAAGTTTGAATGCTTTAACTGTCCTCCTGCCAGAGCCAATATCTAATCCCTTCCTCAAAGATCCCTCCCACTTAAGTCACAAACCATTTAAGAGAGCATGTTGAAGGCCAGCATTAAGGCATAATCCAATGAATGTTTGCACTGGACTACTCTAACATTTTTTCCCCTAACATTCTTTGGTGCATATAGCACTATACCAGAAAAAATATGCTTTAGTTCCTACATTTTTGAGAACTACATGTTACAGCATATAAAGCTAATGGAAGATCAAATAAGCTAGTAGCAAAAACAAAGCGCATCATCTAGATCTACATAAAATGGAAGGTACAACTCTCTTAGGGTGATGATTTACTTAATTTCTTTGTGAAATTTCTGCATGGTGTTTAAATACTTCTATTAAATACCTTCTAAATGGTTTTTCATCAGAATTGTAGCTGCTCATGTGATACTGACAGTAAAAGTACAGAAATCTGAAATATAATAAAGCTGTCAATAGTGTTTCCATTCATTACAAGTGACAAAGTAATGGTTGCAAATGCAATATATCAGAACTTAGGTGTTAGTAGCTTCCTAAGAGTTTCCCTATTATTCCCTGAATCTAATAGGAACTGGTTGTGAGGAAAAAATACTAATGAAAAGAACTGGTGGTTTTTCTCCAACACTGAATTATGAGGTCATTACTACTTGTTAAAATACCCATTCCACTCAAATATTCATAACTATCTATTGGGTTTCTTGCAGACAGGGAGATTATGATAATACATCTAGCTCTTATTCTTAGTTAGTAGTCTTCAACCTTATTCATGATTAGTCCATTACTCTGAGCCATAGCCACACGAATATAAATCATCAATGCAAATGTTAAACAAAAGTTCTGTGTGGCAACTATGCTCTACTGGGAAGAGGGTTTTTTTCATCTGTTATTTGCAGCACTTTTTCTTGCAATTTCTATTGCTATTGAATTTTGTCCTTTCCCATTTAGTAAGCACTGGGGTATGTGGAGATCTGTGCACATACCTTTCCATATGATGAGCTCTTAATATGCTTCAATATGATATTTCTGCAATTTGGGACCCTGGTCTCACTATCTGTGCAGTAGAGTATGTGCAAAATTAGAAGTGGTATTAGCTTACAAAAAGTTCTGATCTCCCTCATTTTAGTGGAGGTACTACCAAAATTATGCAGTCTTCCATTCAGTCTCTAGCATATAATATCTAATACATGCAAAATCATTGTGTGCCCAGTGAAGTTATTAGACATTAGTCAACTGGGAAAATGACATTTCTCAGTGTTCATTGCAGAATTTAATAAATTGCAGTTTAATAAATAGCAAAGAATTTGCTATTTATTTGCTATTTATAATTTGCTCCTTCCTGGCTAAGCAGTGGCGTAACAAGACAGTGGTATGTATCCTATCAACCCCTATGATCATAGATCTCTAGAATCAAAATAAATGTTATTAGTATGTTAGTTCCATGTGATTTGTCATGAATCTATAGTCTATAAACCTCCAGCTTCTAAGAAGTAGAGGTGTCTAGTTATAGTAGCTGACTGTACAGTGGCCTGAGGATTCATATTTGGATATAAAGAAATGGCAAGGAAAAGAAACCAATAAAGCTTGGATTAACTGCCCATAGAATGAAATTTCATACTGATGCTGGTTAATGTCACCTAGCTTAATCCAGTCTCTTTTTTTTAATTCAGAAACAATAATACATCCTGTCAAGGCTGCAGACTGCCAAATCTAAAGGTATTGTCTACGGTGGCTTGCGTGGCAAGTACCAGGGTTTGTCAGGTAACTAAGATTTTTATGGCACAGGAGAAGGTTGTTCACTCTTAGTTCTTGGTTATAAGACCTCCCTACATGATCTCTTTCAGCGTTATTCCAGGAACTTAAGTACCTCTTTAGAAAGCAGAGAGTTATAAAATAGATTTGGGAACTGAAGCAGATCCCAAGGTATTCTAATGTGTGAAAGCTTAAGTAATCAAGGTTCACTTGCATGTGTCTGGATTTCATGGGTATGGTACAACTTCTTAAAGCATCTTGCTTGCACACACACACGCATCCTTTTAAAAGACACAAGTGAAATTTAAAGTACAAAGCAATGCCTTCTGCCCAAACACTTCAAACTGCTGCCTATGACTGGGAACAAAGTCAGGATCTTCAGAATCATTTTCCAGTCACAAATATTTATTCTAATTAGAAGTAGCTGACCTAGTGCTGACCTATGTGTAAATATTTCTGTAGCAGGAGTTGCAAAAGAGGAAGAGAGTGTTTGGTACTTTGATTTTCTGCAAATAAAGACAGGAAATTCAGTTAATTCCAGTAAGTGTAATTTCTCATTTTTGGTACATAGAGTATTCAAAGTAACTAAGGGAGAATTCTGTGGGGAGAATGAAGGCTGAAGACTATCTAAAATTTTTTTTTTTTCCCCTTCTGGCTTAAAGTGACTAGTTTAAGATGGGACACCTTTACAAAATAAGTTGCTTAGATGGCATTTGAACAAAATTTAAGGAAAAAATGCAGAAGATGTTCCAAGATCACAATTTCTGTAAATGACAGCATTGTTACTTTTGGTTTTTTAAAGAGAAGTTAGAAAACTTTAAAAGACATTGAAGATGCAGATTAGTTTCTCAACAATATTGTTAAAGCATTGCTCTCTGACCTTTTAACAGCTTAGTGTTAAATTTGGGAAGCTGGGTTTTTTTTCTTCTTCAAAGCCTGCGATATAAGAGAAAGCTTAGGAAGTTGACCTCCTGTGAGTATTTTTAAACATCAAATTAGGTGGATAGCTTTTTGTTGTTTGAGGTCTAAAAGTAGACATGCGAGGGAATAAACAGGACATGAGCATGCACATTATTGAATTTGTAATTTTCTGCTTACTGAAATCTTTTTCAGTAGCAGATTCTAATCATTGTCAGTGCTGTACACTGTTGCTAATAAAATATATAAAAACAAATGGGGTTTACTTTATTTGCATGGTGTGTTTTACATGCAGATACAAAGCTGATGCATTCAAAGAAGCATTAATGCCTTTTTAAGACAACATTATTATCATGGATTGTTAGCTGCAATATAATTGTCCTGTTTCCATAACTCATCTACCAGTATAAATAGCTAAAAATAGTATTCACCCATTCATAACATAAGCATTGAGCAGGATGGAAATCTATGTGCAATTATACTTGCGATCAAAGACACAGCCAGGTGGATATTCTTCAGATGCAACTACGTGTAGGTCTTGCTGTTAAACATTCCTCTGAGTTATTGCTTATCACAAACTTTCAGGAGACAGGAAATTATAAGTAACTTTAAAATGAGACTTGAAACTATGAGAACTGTGAAAGTGTAGGTATCTAATTCCTGATCAGCATGAGTCATAATTCAGTGAATTTTTTTTTTACCTTAAGAAGTGGGTTAGACCAGAAATGGGGAAGAAGACTGAGACTGACTAAATAATAATAATCTGCTGCAGGAGAGTGAAAGAACTACTACTAAAGGTACTCAGAAAATTTGCCTAGGTGGTTGGAATGTTGGGTGTGATTTCTGGTGGGTTGTGTTTCTAGTTATGAGAGCCATTAGGCTATTTGCTTCTATGATGAGTATGTACACCTCTGGTTCCTGTGAAAATTCCTTTCTGGTGCTGTAGATCCTTTCTGGATGACCTCTCAAAATCAACATGCTCATGTAAGGATTAATTTTTTTTATTATTATTTTTCCCAAACTTAGTGTGTGGGGGTTGTTCTTTTGTGTGGTGTTCTTTTTTGGAGGTTGCTGGTTTGTTTTTTATATGGGTATTGTGGTTTGTTTTGTTTGTTTGTTTGTTTGTTTTCAGAAGAAACTGTCAGAAAATTTGACTAAACTTGTTATAACAAAAAATTATGTTACAATAAAATACTAATCTTAAATTAGCTGTTGTACATGGCTTGCAGATTTCAAAGCTACCACCTGGAATTTTGCTGTGATCATTCAATTTTCATTCACTCATGGTGTTTTGGAGACAATGTGCCTCTAGACATCTTAATGGGGTTTTTTTCTCCTCTTTTTTTTTCCATTTTGCATCTACAAACCTGATCAAACACAATCTATCTTTTTTATGAGTTTGAAAGAATGGGAATGAACTAAAGCAACTGAAACACATTCTGTAGCTTTAAGTAAAATGGGAGATGTCATTACTCTGACACAAAATCCTGAAAAGAAGCAAATGCCTGGTACACAGTGGTCCTGTCTGGTACTTTTTATATTGAAATGTCTGTGGTTTAATGTCTGTCTTACAACAATAGTTAGCAAAAAGGTCAGATTTACAAGTGGTTTAGAAGAGGCAACACTTCCATTTAGAAAGATGGTTGAACAGCCTGTCTGGCATGTTGGTGGCTGAGTGGTGCACAGCTCGTGGCTCCTTTTAGGTTTGAGCTTTGTCCTTCCTTGAACAGTAGTTGGTTAACTCACTGTGAACCAGTATACTTTAGTTCATTTACATGCACTGTATTTCCCTCAGACCAGCTGAAGACCTGGGTTTAATGGCATCTAGGATGTATCGGATCCATATACCAAAATGTAAGGTTTATTACCTGGTCATGTATAAGCTTGGTATCTCAAACTTCTTTAATTATGCTGTAAGCTACAATAGCTCTGCCATTTCAAAGAAATGTATCAAATAAATCAGCTACCCGGGCAGCACACAGTTTGGAATTTATTAGCTGCTGCTCTGATCCTAATTTAGTGGCATGGTCTCATCTCACTGAAAGTATAATTGCCATTATTGAATAATCATTCTGATATGTTATTCCATTTTCTGCCTTGTTTATCTTATGTTCTTATATTAAGTGTCATTTTGCTCTTTCAACATTACCATCTCAATCTGAGCTCCTTCTGACTCAGTCTCAATATTTTTCCAATCTTTTTTTAATAGCACAATCATTGCTTGATAAAATCTGTATGTCTTGTGCAATTCTGTCAGATTGGCTAGTATGAAGAAACTTAAGTACTGCAGCTTCCCTTTTAAAATCCTACTGTTGCATCATTTTGACACATGAGTTTTTGTCTTCCACTTTTTTCTTTAGTTTGGTCCCATATAAGAAAATTACTTCTATTGTCAAATCAATTACCCATTGAAAAAGTTATCTTCCTGCAAAAAAGTGTGTGTACATGAAATAATGTATTTTTTAACTTGCAATCATGGTCCACATTGGGTATTTAGAAGGTAAACACACATCTTTGTATTAGATATGTCTGTTGTAATCAACTTGAAAGTGCTTCTGCCCTTTTGTTGTGTGTATCATATTTTAATGTTTCTTGTAGATATTTGCAAAAGAAAATCAAAATAACTTAAAAGCTTCCCAAGAACCTGATTTCTATTTCATGAATTATATTCTTCTTTGCTGCTGCAGTAGCTATTGTGCCCTCTTATACATTTTCTGGTTTCTCATGCATAGACAGATAAAGTATGTGTGTGCACATACATGCAAAACCCAACATTCATTATGGGAACAAGATCCCTGTGTGGGAAACGAGATATGATATGCAGTTATAAATTATCATTTGTGTGTTTGGAGAGAATCCTGAATGGTGAGGCAGGCTGTCTCCCTGCAGCTCATGGAGGTTAACGGTGGAGCAAATATCCACCTGCATCCCATGGAGGACCCCATTTCACAGCAGGTGGATGTGTCTGAAAGAGGCTGGGAGCCTGTGGGAAGCCCATGCTGAAGCAGGCAGGACCTGTGAAGAGAGAGAAAGCCACACTAGATCAGGTTTTATTGCAAGACTTGTGACCTTGTGAGGGAGAAGACTGTGGAAGACTGTCTCCTGGGGTAGGGACCCCACACTGGAATAGGGAAAGAGAGGAAGGAGAAGCAGAGACAACATGTGCTGCAATTACTGCAATCCCCATCTCCCTGTGCCACACAGGGAGAGGAGGTAGAGAAAATCTGGAGTGAAGGCAAGCCTGGGAAGAAGGGAGGGGTGGGGAGAAGGTGTTGAAGTTTTGGGTCGATTTCTCATTACCTTATTCTGCTTTTGAGTGGTAATAAATTAAATTAATTTCTCTGAGTTGAATTTGTTTTGCCTGTGATGGTAATTGGTGAGTGATCTCTCCCTTACCTTGACCCACAAGCCTTTATTGTATTTTCTTTCCTCTGTCCTGCAGAGGATAGGAGTGATAGAGGGGCTTTGGTGAGCACCTGACATCCAGGCAGGGTCAACCCACCACAAGAAGGAAGCATAACAGAGGAAATTCCAGACTATTGAATGGACTTTGGAGGAATCTGGGGGGTATGATGTAAGAAAATACAAATTAAATATAAAATGGAATCTTCTGACAATAGGCCCATATTTAATGCCTAAAAATAGTTAAGAATGACCCAGCTTTCATCTAGTCATATATATTTCTTTTCCTGCAGTATGGCCTGCTCTAAAATACTTCCTGGGTAAGTCTGTCTATTTGACTTGCTTCAGTTGTTTGTAGTCCTTTAAGAAATGGTGGGATGTTGTTGGAATCAAGGCATTGGATGACTAGTTTAGGAGTATCTAATTCAAATTGAATTAAACAGGGTTATTACGCTAATTCCAATGCTTTTTCTTACTGTATTAAAAAGTAGTTTTAATAGGGTTTTGAAACTCATGCCCATTATTCCTTTGTAGTAGCTCTAAGATATTACATATCTTCATTCTGTGATGCCACTTCTTTTCCTGCTGACTTTCTTATTAGAAGCCCTGTTTCCTACGTTACTGTTCTTTTCATCTTGTGGAGATATAACTTACAGCTATTCAAACATCATTTCTGTTTGGCTTTTACTTTTTTTTTCCTGCTTACTCAAGGTATTTATCTGATGCAAATCTCTGTTCCAGTGAACATCACATTGGTTTTGTGTCCTATTTTGAATCTGAACAAGGTATTCTGTTAAGAACAGGGGAAAAAAAAAAAACCAAACCAACAAACAAAACCAAACAAAACAAAATAAAAAAAGAAACAAAACGCACACACACACAAAACCCAGTATGAAAGATAATTGGTTGCATAAATGGGCAAAAGATGTTTTAAAAACCCTTTTATAAATCGTACTGCATTTTTCATTACATACATGCTTAGGATGACTATAAAGAGCCATATCTTTTTTCTTTTAAAATTTGCTTAAAATATACACACACTGATGCTTTACTCCTGTAGACTGTGCTAGTCACAGGCACTGCAGGAAGTGGCAGTATAGACATGTTTATCTATATTAGAGTGAAAAGACACACTGAGAAATAATAGCCCTGCATCTGTTGTGGATTTTCAATTTGCCCTTCCAGCACTAGGGATTGCAAAGGTTTGAAAGTGTGGCGGGTCTTTTGGCTGCTAAAATCATGTCCATTCTGCCAGTCTGGAACTCAACCAGCCAATTTTTTTTTTTTGTGCATTTGTCAAAACCATTTTCTCATGGATGCTAGTGCATCTCAATTTCCATTGATTTTTTTGGTTTTTACTACCATCTGATATTGCAATTTAGGGTTCATATTTATTGCCATTACCCAAGCCAGACATTTGCCTTTAATAATAGTAAAGAAAAGATGTGGCCAGTTATATAGATCCTTAAAGAAACTGTGCAAAAGATGAACTGGCTATGCCCAGCTGTGGAATGTTAATATTTAAATATTGACTGTAACTGGAAACAATTTTTTTCTTTAAGTCCACATATAGACAAAAATGACTGTTCCTGGCCTTTTCTAAAATACATCTTCAGAACTTAATATTGAAAGTGTTTTTTTAATAACTGAATGTTTTCTTCATTTAAATTCTGAGCCAAAATATACTGTTAGTATGGAACTGAGTTAGGAGGCCTGAATTCCTGCCATTCAGAAAGCCAGTCTTTATCTTGATTTTAAAATAAACAAAAAATATCAGATACATGGGAAGAGATTCCTGAGCTAATTCTAAGTACATGCCTTTCGTACAGAGGAAGCACAACACAGATGACAACCTGGGGCTTACAATAAGCATAGCTGTACCAGGACAAGTTCTTTGCAGGGCCTGTTTGACTGCAATTTGGGGATCTGTAGTGTGTTTTCCTGTATGTTCTAAATGCCCTGAGTTCTACAACTGGAGCTTTATTTTACTGTAGTAACTCCTATTTTCAAAAATCTTTTTCTTCCCACCTCCCTTACTGTTGCTAATGGGGGATGGCAGCTGTCATGAGACCTAACTGCTTCTCTTGTCAATGAAAATATTTTCCTGCTGCCATTGACAGCCAGACTGAAATATTTTTATACCTTCTTTATGAGCACTGTAAAGTTTCTTTGGATAAACTGGAGAAGTTCATTTAAACTATTAGCTCTCTTAATTGATCCTACTCTTTTTTTTTCATTGTGACTTTGCAACTCAAGAATAAATGTTCACATTTATTGGACAGATTTTAACTAGCTCTTGTTAAAAGATGCCTAGCAAGAAGATGCATTATGTGGTTGCACTAAATCAGCATGGCATCATTCCAGAAACTTGCATTTGACATGTTATTGTAAGGACAAACAAAGATAGACGTAACATCCTTGATAAATAGCTACCAGGGAACTGGAAGATCAGCAGCTCAGTCATCCAAGACGGGAACAAGTACATATATCTGAGACCAGCTGGTCTTCCTTTTTATTTTTTTTGTCTTAATATTTACAGGACTTATTTTCTGTCTGAGTCGGTTGAGTCCAGGCTGAAATCAAGACATAACTGTATTGGTCTTGCCCTGAAGTAGTGGCATTAAAATGTGTATAGCTGACTTCAGAAGTTCAGCAATATTAAAAAAAAAAAAAAAAATCAACTAAAATGAAAAAGAATGACAATTTATGATTGGAAGAAACTTAGGATATTTAAGATAGTTAAATTGGTATTTTGAGGGGCGAATTGCTGAATTACAGCAGTGTTTAATAATTTTAAAATACAATATCCAGGATACTCTTCCATCCTGGGTGGTAAGGTACCTCCAGAGCTCAGTGAGATCTGTTCTACCTTGATTGAAGAATTGGGAGAACTGTGTGTGCTGAGTGATCTTCAACAGGGCCCGTGTCGTTCCAGAACTGACTGTATTACTGAACACTTTGTTGTGCTGTTCTCTTGTTGAGCCAAGCTTGTTCAGTTCCTTACTTGTGTTGCAGAGCTATAGACATTATTCTGCAGCGCTGGCTGGAGGAATGTGTGTTAAATGGATAACTTATGTGCTAGCAACCATGTGCAGCTCTTGAAAACTCTGAATGTTATAGAACAGAAGGTGAGTCTGGCCCTACTGCAGCCAATATGCATTGACACCCTTATCTGAAGAAGATGAAGAATTGTTTTTCTTTTCTGCAATATTTTTTTTTTTGTTTAGTGTATGCTTAAGTGCAATCAAGGAAGTTCATAGAATTTCTTGGGATGGAAGGGACTTTTAAAGGTGACCTTGTCCAATGTCCAAGATGCTTCTCTCAAAAGAAGATGCTTCTCTTGCCTTTTTCCCTTGAAGCAAGGAACTGATAGAAATTCCTGAAATGTGATAAATAGGTTTTTCTGTATCCACTCAATTAGCCTACTTAAAGAAAAAAGGGGAATTGAGAAACTTAGAAAAAAAATTAAATATAAAATTGGTGGTGGGGTGGTTGAAAGAGACCTTTAAGATCATCAAGCCCAACTGTTAACCCAGTACTACCAGATCCAAATTAAACCATGTTCCTAAATCTGCATATCTTTTAAATACCTCTGGGGATGGTAACTCCATCACTTCCTTGAGCAGCATGTTCCAGTGCTTAACAACCCTTTCTGTGAAGAAATTTTTCCTTATGTCCAACCTAAACCTCCCCTGGCACAATTTCTTCCTCTCTTCTCTCCTGGGAAGAGACCTGCGCCCACCTTGTTACAACCTCCTTTCAGAAAGTTAGAGAGTGATAAGGTCTCCCCCGAGCCTCTGTTTTGGTTTTTTGTTTTTTCCTTTTTTTTGTTTGTTTGTTTGTTGAGTTTAAACAGCCCCAGTTCCTCCCGCTGCTTCTCAGAAGACTTGTTCTCTAGACCCTTCACCAACTTTGTTGCCCTTTGGACATCCTCCAGCTCATCTATGTCTTTTTTTTTTTTTTATAGTGAAGGGCCTAAAACTGAAGGTAATATTCAAGGTGTGGCATCACCGAGGCTGAGTACAGGGAAATGATCACCTCCTTAGTCCTGCTGTCTGCACTATTTCTGATACAAGCCTGGATGCTGTTTGTGGTCTTTGGCACACTTCAGTGCAAGTTCATTTTAAGTCTTTAGATTAACTTCAGTCACATCAAAACAGGATGTAGCAAGCTAATAGCCTTGATATCCTCTTAAAAAGAAAATGTGGTGAAAGGTCCATCAATGCCAGTTTGTGACAATATGTTTTCAGAGACATAGGTATGTCTCTGAAAAGAGAAACATCTGCCAGGAAACAGAAGGCCAAAGAGAAGAAATTTGTGTGCTGGGAGAACATGAGAGGGTCCCCAGAATCCATCATTTCTAGTGACTTGTAGTCTTGTTAGATCCACAAGAATTGACAAACTTTGGACATGGAATCAGTTGAAAATATGCAATGTATTAGCATCAGACTATATCCAAGAAGACAGGGGCTGTTATATGCAAAGTCAACAAGATTAGCTACAGATCCGTTGAAGGAAGAAAATCCCTTGAGGGACTTTCTGACCTGAAGTCAGTGATGCATCCATATGATGTGCTGCTTCTGAGTAAGTAGCTGGGATTGGCCTCCTGGCTGTTGCTCAACCAGGGTAACATAATATACATGGAAGCATTTATGAGGGACCAAGCAAATCAGTGCACTGTATGAATCTGCTATTAATAACAGCTTATTTATTAGCAGACCTTTAATTATTGAGAGTGGTCCGTGTCTTGACTTAATCCTCTATGTGAGAAAAAGGTATTTATGATAAAGGAATACAATGGATTTGTTTATACCTAATTGTTTTTAAAATAGACTTGTTCATAGAGCTGCATATAAATTAGATTCCTTGTGAGTACAGCCTTCACAGTCAAGTTTAACCTTTGGTTTTGGAAGTTCAGACTGAAGTACCTGATGTATTCACAAGGGAAAGGATCAATGTATTGAAATGTTTATAAGATGGTCTTAAACAACAGCTACTCTTGAACATCCAAAGAACATCTAGTAGGAGGGGGAAGCTTTATGTAATGAAGCTAAAGAATGAATTTAAGTTTTGACTGGCTTGAAATAAAACCAAAAAGCATGGAAGAAAGGCTGTAATTATTGGAAGAACATAATGCAATGCTTAGACAGGATGTGAAATTCACTGAGGAACATATTGTGGCTATAATTAGAGATAGTGTTTCAGTCACTTTAAAAATGAGTCATTAGAGAATGCATTATAAAGTAAAATTTTACATCTGTTGAGTCTCCCAGTTGGGACAGAAATGCAAGACCTGAAAGGGAGATGCAATTTTTTTCTTCTAAGGAGCTCTAAGGTTAAATTCCAGAAGTGAAGTACAAATAAATCTTTGGAGTTGGAAATGGATAGAAACGAAACAGAATTATAGATGGTTTGCAATGCTTTCTATTTATACTTCTAGAACATACACAAGAGCACTGGTAGCCTTGTTCTACAAGGAGTTGAAATGTATCACTTTAAAGCTTTAGAGGGCATTCCTCTTATCTTTCATCCCTGCTTCCAAACGTAGGCAGAGAAAGTATTTCACCTGGTGTAATATACACAAAATAAGAACAGTTGAATGACTTAGTTTTTCTATGATCATCTTCAATAGAAAATGAACTAGATTGAGAACAGCTTTTACTATTGATTGTTCAGCTATAACAAACAATTTTCAGTTAAATTTCTCTAATCATACTAGGGCGATGGGTGAGAAGCACAGATGTCAATTTCTGATTGCAATGGCTTTTGCAAAGAGTTGAATTTTCTGGGGGAGGAGAAGTTTATAACAAAGAGGTCAATGCATGTAGCTGGCACCACACGTTTCCCAGGCTGTTTGCGTGAGGGAATTTTCTACACTAAAATATATTGCCTAGCAATTTTAATCAAGCAGCAAGTTAAAGGAAAATGAGCTATACAATAGAGAGTTCTCGTATTTGTTCCTACACTTTCCTCTATTTTGGTGTCTAATACAGATTATTTTGTAGATCTTTCTTATTTCAGCTGGTCATAATCTTTTTGGAATGTGTTTCATGTTTTTTCTATGCAGTTGTGCCACACACTAATGTAAGCTTGTAATAAAGTAAGATGACTTGTTGTCAGTGGTCTATCTGGGACAAAAAAACAAAAACAAAACCCAAAACCAACAACAACAACAAAAACCCAAATAAAACCTAAACAAAAAAACCCCACAAGAAAACAAACCTGGTAGATTTTGGGTCTTAATCATATCTGCATAATCAATATCATGTTGAACTGCTGCAGAACTCGGAGATGTAACACTTGACTAAATCTAATTAAGATGGTAAAAGAAATGTACACTCTGTACTTAGATCTATTTGCTTAACTTATAATACTTGCTAGGTGAAAATTGTAAGCACCAACTAGTAGTTTTTGAACAATTGCAACATTCAAAGATGAGGTAGTCTGAATAGGTAAGTTTGCAGACAATATTTTGGTTCTCATATTGTCTGAAAGTGGTAATTGCTATGTTTATATAACATATTGTTATATAACAATCAACATTGAAAATTATTTGTCAGTGTAATAGTGCTTTTGCTCAACAGAAGTTGTCAGTGAGATATGAGTTCTGCTAGTTGGCTTGCCAGTTAAATCTTACCTCTGAGGAAATGCAAAGGAAACTTCTTATTTCACAGATGATTATTAAAATACTGTACTCATGATGCACTGCTATAAGGAAGCTGACTTCCCTCCTCCCTTACAGTGACTCCTTGGGGTAACTTCAATTACCATGGTACAATGAAGTATTCCATCTAGTTGAATATTATGGCTTGTTTTCATTCACCCACTTACAGGTGTTACTAGATAGTTTGGTCAGCAGTACACAGAAACTTGGGCTATGCAGGTATACCTGGACAATTTTTCCTGGCAAGGTGCCATGCTAAGGTAGATGTATTGCTACTGATCAAGAAACACAGCCCTCTCTGCATTGCAATATGTGGTGTCATATAGATATCCCTTTATTTATAAGGGCTCCTTAACAATATTAAAGACAAAACAGATTCCAGCCTTTAACCAGAAAGTGAAAACAACTTAGAAGTAGCACATTTCTCATAATAACATTTTTTTTAAGTATTAAGTAGAGGTTGTAAGCCAAGTTATTGCTAGCTTTCACAAAATCGAAAGATGTTTCTTTAATCTGTTACATCCTGTCTCTCAGACTGTCATGAAGATGTTCTTTTGGATTGGACTTGTTTCCTGAGAAACCAATACAAAATTTTTTGTCCAGTTACGTAAGTTAAGGAACTGTCTTAAACTGTCAGCCTTTAATGATACAGATAAAATTTAGTTTTACTTTAAAATATTTTTTTTCACCTCTACGTATAGTCTTAGGGCAGTCCTGGTCTGAGTGTTTACATCACTGTAAATAAAAGCTATTGTGTAGTGCGCTTAAATATAAAACGCCCTTTGCTTTTCCTCAAAAGTAGTTGGGAATGCTCATCTGCCAGCAAGCACAAAGAGTGCTTGATCAGCTGTCTGCAGCTTGATCTTGGCTGTGGCAACTGTGGGTCTGGTCTTTCATCTGGAGACCTAGAGATAAACGCAGAGTGGAATAATCATATTACAACTAGCTGGATATGCTTCAAACTAAAAGGTTTTCTTGGGGAGATGAATTTTGATGCAGGTTTTTTTTCAAACTGATTTAGGACAAATTGTTTATGCATACTGGAGCACGAGCAACCTCAATAATATATCTGATCATGCTCTTGCACTAGCATTCCTCTGTTTCTGATGAATGGGGAGGGGAGGTATGTCTCATGGAAGACTTTAATACTTCAAAACAGAATCGAAATAGCAGAAATGCAGAATATGGGAAAGAGAGAGTGAATGATTTCGGTTTTTCTATTTCTATCTTTTTTTGGAAACTATTGATTTTTTGACACATCAGCTTAGCATGAAAATAAAACTGGTTTTATATCTTGCCTTCTGTTTTTGGTAGTACTGTGAACCTAAGTGTGCCATCTATTGTTGCTTATCTTTTATGTAAATAGAAATATTGTTATGTTTAAATTATTGAATTATTCAACTGCAAGCATTACAGTACTGTCTCAATAACAGATTTAACTCGGGCAATGGTTTATGACTAGTGTGTTTCAGCCACTTAAATTTTCTACAATTATACACAAGATGAAGTGTTTATAAAGGGTGACTTTCTTAGTTGAGACTGCATAGTTTGAACATTGTGATTAAAAACTGGGGAAAAAAAAAATTAAAGCTGCAGAGCAAAGTGTACATATCTACTAACTTTTGAAAGAGTGAATGAAAATAATGATAAAGCTCATGGATAGCCCTCCACTTTTGTTAGTAAAAAGAAAGTTGAGTTAATGTGTTTTAAGAACTACCTTTTTTTCCCCCCTCAGAATAGCCTCTGCCATTTGTTAGACTCAAAAGTTTACATTCACAGTATCAAGTACTTTGAGGATAGAATTTTATATAATGATATCTTGAGTATCACCACTAACACTGGTAAGTTGTTTTTCCTGACATTTTCATTCTTTTTGTGAAACAATTGTCTAGGTAATAAGGATGTTGTGATAAACGAACAACACAGCCAAAATAGGCAGCTCTTCCTTGTTCTGGGTTGTTCTTTTGAAATGATTTAGAGGTACTCCAGGAGTTTAGCAGGTTTGGTAGAAGAATATAGATATAAATTGACCTCTACTGCCATTTGCATCAATGCACCTAATCTGATCTAATATTCTTGAAAAATTGACTTAGTGGGTAATCGTGTTCTGTATAAAAACAGTTGGTGTGTTATGAAGACTTCATTGCATGGTATTGCCTTGTCTTCCCAGAAGCTAAATTACAGTGAAAAACTGCTGAAAGTAACTTTTTTTTTTACATTGTTTTCCTCTGTATGTTTTCTTCATTGCAAGTGTATCATACAAAGGTAAATGAGCTGGAAACACTGCAGTTCTTTTACTTAGTAAATGGTTGCTGACTTGATCCACAAAGCAAGCTCTGGGGTGGTATTTTTTCAAAGCACAGACCTGAAGATTAGGACCTATTTCATCATACATAGTTAACTAATTATTATAAAACAGAACAGAATGAGGTCTGAAAGAGAACAGTGTTCTTAAACACAATTTTTCCTGTGTACACTTTTATATCTGGAACATTCCTGTCTTTAAACAGGCAAATACAGGAGTCCTGCAAACAGCCTATTTGCAAATTGGACCATGAATCTCCATAGACAATTTTTTTGTCTGTGTAAGAATTCTGAAAGATGTCTAACTAGTCAATGCTAGTCAATGATCTTACTCACTTTTTCATACATTACCTTGATATTTATTTTTCTTTTTTTGTGTTTTTTGAAATGTTTAGCGAAAAAATAATTATGAAGCTATTTTAAAAAAACTTGCTATAGTAAGACAGTTGAATTATGCTTTAAATGATCTAGGGATAGTTGTTAACAAATTTCTTATTCCTCTATATTTTAGTTTAATGCTTTCCTTTTGGATAAGGGAGAGATCATTCATTGGAAGTAGTATACTAATGAATCAAATTCTGAAGTATTTAAAATTGGCCTTTTTATTTTTGTTTTATAATGTAGCTATTAAAATTCTAAGAAACATTTTGAGTAAATGAAGTTATACTGCTGTATTACATAATTGGAGTTCTGAATAATCCCTTAAATAACTACTGTATTCCATAATATCACTTTAATTATTTGGCAAATTCAGAAAGAACACTGAGTGAAATCCTGTCCTCTAACTAGATTTCAGTGATATATTTGTGGTTTTGATGGGATCAGTTTACCAGAGCCTGGAAACAGTATAGAATAATTTTACTGTCTAGGAAAACCTTAATCTGAGAATACTTCAAGTTCGCAAGCGTGGAAAACAGTGCATGTGAGAACATGCTCACACGTGTACGCTCACCTGGGACAAAGGATAACTAATAAGGATATGGTTTGTAATGGTGTCATGTATGATCTTTATATCTCCCTAAGCTGAGCTCTCAAACTGCTGAAGGGCAGGATGCAGCTTCACCATACTCTGTTCTGTGCTTGAGGCTAGCAGAAAAATTACCTCAGTATTTTTTTCTTGCATTTACTGTGGTAATGGTCTCTTTGCATGGTTTCCTCAGAAGCTGGTAGGTGTTTGTCTGTTTTCAGCATCAACTTCTAACCATTCTCTTAAAGAAAACAAAGTTTGTCTTGCAACAACAGAAGAAACTTCTATCCCCTCTCCCATGCTTTTTAAGAGAGAATTCTGTTCAGAAGATCACTTACTTTTGAAATGCTTTGAAAAGCATGCTAGCTTTGACTGATTTGTTGGTGGGTTTTTTTTTGTTTTTCTATTTTGAAAGCTCTGCTGACTTTAATAGGAACAGTAAATTAGGGTATTAGGTGCCACATAGCTGTGAATGCACTAATGGTGATGGCTAACACATAGGTGTAGTATATGGGAAACAGATGGTGAATGCATGAGTGATCATAAAATCTCTATGCAGCAAACAAATACAAGAGAAGAAAATCTTATGTCCTTTTTAGTAGGCACATTGGTGAATTGCAACCTGATGGCTAGTATCAGGGTTTTTGCTTCTCAAGCAAGTAGTAATAGAGCTCAAAGGAGAACATAAATCTCTGAACTGTTATAGGGTTCTCTGGCCAAGAAAAATGTATGAGGCAAAGGAAACATTTACGGAAAAACCAGCAGATTACTTCATATGTTGGGGAGCATTGCAGACTCTGAGGGCTAAAGCGTTTGCTGCCTGCAAAAAGATGAGCATTTAGCTGAGCCTCCTCTGATCAACACTGGTTGTCTTCGTCCATTCCTTTAGGACTGCTATCTTTGCATCTCATAGACATGCTAGGGGGTTTGGGCCAACCGAAATTTGTAGGGCAAGACGAAGTAAAAGAAAAAGTCTGAAATGTCTCAACAAGACTTTTGCTTAGATAATGGGAACAATTTTACTGATAATTTTTATTCATCCCAATTGATCTGTTTGCCCCTGTGTTTTTATATTATGCATGTCTGCTTTGAAGGGGGGAAAAGTGGAACTTACCAAAATGGTTAAAAGTCAGTCTGAAATGTAGAATGGTGAGATTTATTGGCAGGAGGGAGATGTTATGAGTGAAGCAGTTGAAATAAAGCCATAGGTAGGGAAGGTAAAATAAGGTAATAATGCACTTGATGAATGGTAATAAAAAAGACCAAAGGTACAAAATTTGACCAATAGAAGCAGAATTCAAGTAGTCAGTGTGTAACAGCTTGAAAGAATTAGTTTAATATGATGGCAAGGAGGTAATAAAATTTTGTGAAAAGAAATGGAAGTAAGCCACCATGCTGAACTAGACTACAAAATTATTGAAAGGGGAGTTCTTGATGTAGATTTGATGGGCGTATCCTGTGGGTTGGAGACAGGGGAGAACAGCTAGATGCAGTGATTTCAGATGATGGAAATGCAGCAAAGACTATCCTTTCCTGATAAAATCAACACCGAGAGGTAAAGCATATGTGGTGCTTAATAATTACCTTGCTTCCATAAGGCTAATGGTTTGGTTACATTTTTAGCTTTTGGTTTGGGTTTGGGTTTTTTGGTTTTTTTGGGTTTTTTTTTTGTTGGTTTTTTTTGGTTGGGTTTGAGTTTTGGGGTGTGCCTGCTTCGATGAGGTTTTTGCCTTGATGATTAGTTGGGAACCATTTATCAAAAATAAGAACAGTTCTATTGCTTCTCCAACAAGGCAGTGTATGTATATAAACACACATACATAGAGATACAGTGATGTTCCCTTAACAAAATCGTATTTACCTCTTCCCCCTCCCCCATTGTCAAGATGCATTTTAAACATTTCCACAGCAAGATTTTCAGTTTGTAGAAGGCACAGCTGCTCAGGTCCTGTATGCATTGCTTTCATGGTGTTACTTTATTGCAGTTTACAGGTTAGGAAATGACCAGTAAATGACAGCTTTTTGATAGTGACCAGGAATCCTGATGTTATATATGTTACTGAAGATCTAGAAAGAAACAGAGGGAAGTGCAAGGCAAAGGCCTGTGTACTGTATGTGTAACAAAGTCACTTTGAGTTAATACTTTATTTTTCAATATAGACTCAGGGTAGGGTTTTAGAAAGTGCTTCAGACTATAGGAGAATAGGCTGCTTTCTATTTTTCTAGCTTTGGACACAAGACCTTCTTGAGTACATTACCCATTATCAGGTCTGTGGTGTTCTTCTGAGACCTTGGAAGTTTTGGGGGAGTACTTATTCCATATAAAAATGTAAAAAATCAAAAACTTCCATCAGATTTCTATTGTTAATGTATTTTAAAAATCCTACCTTTATTCTTTTGGGATTCTTTGTATAGCTATTGGTATATTTAAGCTTTTGGAATAAGGGATGAATTCTTGCTGTTATGTTGTTTAATAAGGAATAGAGACAATACATAGTTTTTTTTAATATAAAAAAGCTTGAATTAGTCAGGTCCAACCTTGCTGCAATTACCTTAAGATAAAATCAAGAGTTCAAAAGAAAGATTTGATCTGAATTTTGATTGTGCTTCTAAACATGTGATTAATCTTTTTTCTTGGCTCTTTAAAATCAGTAATTTACAGTTTTATTTAACACTTACGCTTAAACAGGACTTTCTGGACCTGCAATTATTTATGTAGAAATTACCCAGTTTTTCACCTTCAGTTAGTTGTAGGAACAGTTATGTCAGAAGGACTCTCTGTAAATGCTTAAATAGAATATGCACCAGGTCTTTGTGTACACTGGCATTAAAATTCAAGAAAATATCAATTTGGACTAATAAAAACTGTGGCCCGTGAAGAGTGTCACAAAAAAAAATGACATGAAACTTAATCTCTGCCATTATTTTATACACAAAATTATGTGCTGAAAAAAATGAGTAAGCTAGAAAAAATAAATGCTTCAATGAAGAATTAACTAGTAATATTATAACTAAAATGTCAGCTTTATGATATTAAATATGGAATGACTGAAATTAAACTACCTCCTGGAGGAAATACGGTATGAATGGCCAAGAAAAGGTGATACTAAGAAAATACAGTGGACTACAGAGAATGAGCCCCATGAATTCATAAAATCATCACTGTAATCATATTGGAGAAGAGCACTTTACTTGTGTATCCATAAATATAGTATAAGGAATATAATTAAAATTTTGCCATATATGTATTTCTTTTAAATGAATCACTACTGCTTTTAAACTTCTTGAACTAAAAGTGATTGACACAGTGTGAAGAAAAGGTTTAGTTCTATTTTCAATCTCCACGATAATACAACCCTCTTTCAGTGTCTTCTATGACGGATCCTTTCTCCTTCCTTTAATCTTGGTAATTTTTATCTTTGTGGTAAACAAGTCAAGCCCTTCCTATTAAAGATGCCTTTGAACTGCTTCTAGGTAACTGTTTTATTATCTTCCCTTAATGATATTCTCCTAATTACCCTGTGTGTCTGTCTCCCCACCCCCATTTCAAAACCTTAGCTGGATAAGTAATATCAGTGAATATCTTGAGACTGGTCATGTGAGTAGATGGACAGAATTGCCATTTTGCCTTGATTAAAAAGGAAGATGCTGATATACTGATTGATAAACCCTGAATAATTATGTGATTTAGGTCTCCTTTCTAAGGAAATCTTGTTGGAATAAAATAATTTAGCACTTTTTTGTGTGTGTGTGGTGGTTGTTTATTTTTGTTGTTGTTAAGACAATGGGACCAGGCAAAATATGTATCTTACTAGCAGAATACATTTGGCTCTGAAGCAGTTGAGAAGTTGACATCAAAAAGGGAAATAATAAAGGGAAAACTTAAACAAGTAGAAAAATAGGGGCAATAAAGAACATGCAATATTTAAAGCTGAACAAAACACATGTTCTTAAAGAATGGCTAAAGGTCACAAGGTGACTGTCCATTGCAGTATGTAATAACAGCCAGTTACTTTGACTCTTGGATTACTGTTTCATAGCATGGGCTTTTGGGGAGTTCGAGTTGTTTTAAACCAATTGTCATTTCTTTCCTTTTTCAGGACAAGACGGTCCTTTGGTAGTTGAAAGGAGAAAGTTTGTGGCATTGTGTTGCTTGGCTTCTCACTCCTGAAGGCATTCTACTGATTCTAAAATCTAAAAAAAAAAAAAAAAAATCTAAAACCCCAAACACCACAATCACAACTGACTATACTGGCACCCCTCCAATACTCGGGAAGTTGAGTGTGAACTGTATCATCAAGGCCTGATTCAAAAAGAATCTCTGAAAAGTTACATTATATAAGGAAGAAATCCTCATATTTTTCTTGTATTTCCTTTGACCTGAGAAGTGGTGGCTAGGATTATTAGCTTTAAGGAAATCACAGCTATGCCAGATCACAGAGAGATTGCAGTAGTAGTAAAGAAACTTGAATTTCAAACAGAATTCTAAGAAATAATTTTAATCTATTCTAATTACTACAGTTTTATACAGTTGATATAGGTTTCATTTTATGAACATGTTCAGCGGTATGTTCCAAAATGATGACAACAAAAATGACTACAGTCACTTTCTATATTCTAGATAATTATTAGAAGACCGAGAATATGACCTGGAGTTTTACTTTACAAACAAGACTTTGCTATAACTCTCTTCTTAATACAACTCTAAAGCTGCTTTTATGTGAGCTTTTCAGTTTATTATATTCTTCTTTCAGTCTTTGGCACCATATATAGCACAAAATTTTACTGTTGGGTCATTGTTTACTAACTTTGGAAAATAACTGAGCCAAAGGATAATGCAACATACCCAATTCTTTTTGAAAGATACTGTGAAAAGAATAATTCAATGCAGTATTGAAGTTGTGTTGTCCATGTGAAATTTTCTTTGCCAATTTAATAATCATTCTCACAATAAATATAGGTAATATTTTTCATGTGGGAAAAATAGATTGCTCTGTTGCTTAAAAAACAAGTTTAATATTTCTACAGCCTACTGTTGCTTATTTAGTGTAATTTTTACATTATACTTACAAATAAAGTTATTCCTGAAGAGGAGATAAACATACTGTATTCAACTAAGATGAGTCTGTGAGGGATACAGGCAGCAGATTCAAGACAAAGAGGAGGGAATATTTAAAACAATGGTAAATTATTGTATCAATTGGTGAATGATTTTTTTTTTTAAATTATGAATAAGATTCTTTTAAAAATACAAAAATAGAAATGTCAGTGTATTCTATTTCTGGTTTCTCCAGTAAAAAGAAAGACATCAAATTTTCAGAATAAACCATATTCCTACAATATGAGAAAACCAGCTCTATATTACTCTGACAGTATCCTTTGAAGTATCTGCAGAAGATGTTGAGATTCTAACATACCTCCCTTCTGCAGTATGTTACAATTATTTTTGCTTTTCACTTTTGTGATCTTCATAGAGACTGGAATAGTTCCATGTCCTCTTCTAGATCATCTGTTAAGAGTTCTTTCACATGGAATGGATACTGTCAGTGAAGCTACTTCATTCAAGGATGTTAGTGCAGTATATGGAGAAATGCACAGGTTACCCAATATAAATGATCATGAGTACTAAAAATAATTCCAAATGCAACTTCATTTAGTGGCAATAATGCTTAAACTACCCTGGAGCATTGTCAATTTTGACTAAGCCAATTTTACTGAAAAAATCTTCTCGAACACAGAACGTTTCATATTAATTTCACTTTAAAATGAGATTTTCCTAATACTGTGTATCTAGATGAATCTAAATGAAAAGAATGAAGGAATAAAAATAAACAAAACTCTAGAACCCTCTAAAGATTACTACTACATGTATGCTTGCTATTTAAAGGTCTTGAAGTTGAGTTAACGTAGAAACACGAAGAAAACTTCTTCAACATGGACAAATTCTGATAAACTTTTCTTATGTTTGCAAAGTAGTAAAGTTCTTATTCCAAAGTGGTTGTTATGCCAAACTGAAAAATTTTGAAGGATAGGAGAGGCAACAGATTTGCATATTTAACCTTCAAAATAAATAAAGCTTTGTTTTGCTATTTTTACTTACTCTTGGATATGTGAGCTTTCTTTTTACTGAACTTTTATTATTTTCTTTACTTTTCCAGTAAAGGAAATGCTAATGTATCCACCAATTCAAACCAGTTTATTTTTAAGTAGCTTGGCAAAATTATAAACAGGTCAAAACTAGGGTGGGAAGGGTTAACTAAACCTTGATGTTAGTCATGCTTAAAAGTTCTTACATATTTGCATTAGCATGTTGTTGGATACATGGAGATGGACACTTAAACCAGAACTGTTTATTCTGTCTGTAGCATTCAAAAACATTTTGATTTGGACTGAGGACTGGGCCTGATTAAAACAGGATTTTGGAAAGAGAATGGCTAATACCTAGTTCTTGAAAATAATGTAAGGAAGGAACGAACCATAACTTTAAAAGCATTAATGAGGAATCGGTATTATCAAATGCACAGCAACAAATATCCCTTCACAGCTTTGAGCAGAATTGAAAAAATTCAGGCACATAATCAAAAAGCAACTACTGTCTTTAACATTTTTAGGAGAGGCATTATCTTTTAGGTCATTATTCTTTCTAGTGTAAATACTGGAAGGACCAGTAAAACAACTAATCTTACCAAATAAAGGTACATCCCTTAACCTTGGTTCCCTGCTGTGTCTCTGACAAGAACTTTATTGTAGGCAGAAAAAAAAATCAAGTAATAGGTTGAGTTTAGGCAATATCTGGAAGTTCTTCAAGGTATATAAGTGTTCTGTTTGAATTTTGCTAATGATTTGTACGTGAAAATAATGTTATTTTCAAGACACTAAAACTGCTGGTTACTATAATAATGAAACAGGTGATAATTACAGGTATAAAAATACCAGTGTAGGAAAAAGTTTGGAGCTGATTAATTGAAAGAAAGGTTAGCGTGGCAGAAGTACTCCTATTTAAAAATTCTGTATCTGCTAGGTTGAAAAAACCCTTGTGTTGCAGTATTTGCTTCAGTAGGACACAGAGGATTGTGTAATAATCACCTTAACTGACTAAATTGGGATGGTGAATCTTTCAGAGGATGGGGTGATCTAAGAACCTCATAGAACTCTGTACATCTCCTAGTGCTTTTTATACTGAGTACTGTAGGAAGTGAGGAGTAATCACAGATGATGAGAGCAAAAGAAGGAACAGGTTCGTTCCATAAGTGTGCAGGTTTGTGTTTGTGTTTTGTTTTGGGGTTTTTTTCTGGCATGTAAA
The DNA here is from genome assembly GCA_024611175.1 of Megaceryle torquata. Classification (NCBI taxonomy): domain Eukaryota; kingdom Metazoa; phylum Chordata; class Aves; order Coraciiformes; family Cerylidae; genus Megaceryle; species Megaceryle torquata. Next base: position 71,760 of record JANIJG010013660.1, read on the forward strand.
TATTATACATATATGTTGAAATGTTGCCTTAAACTAAAACTTATAATGTGATATGGACACCTTTCCAAACTTCACCTGATGCAAATAAAGACCCGATATTAATTTTCTTTGATTTCTAATTGGGGTGATAATTACTTTAAATGGAGACTTGCTCTACCAGCAGTGCTGCATAATTAGTTTTGCTTGTGGCTGAAATATTCTCCTTGATAAAACTTCTTGATGAGTAATTTCTACTTTTAGGCTTAATAAAAAAAACTATCCCAGCCCCCCCCCCCCAAAAAACCCAAAACAACAACAAAAAAACCCCACCCAAACAAAAACCAAACCAAAAAAACCCAAACACCACACACCACACACACCCACAAAACCAACCAACCAAAAAAACCAACCTTGAAGCCCACCAGGAAAAGAATAAGCTATCAGGTGTTCAACCAACTGATAAGAGTTTTTCTCTATTATTACTGAGAGATTACTATTGAAATCTCCTTACCTTATAAGCTTTGGCATTCTACATCGTATCCAAAGTTTTCTTCAGCTAAGAGTTTCATAACTGATATCTGAACTTCTGCTTCTACTCAGGTTAATGATAAAAATTAAGAGGACAAATACAAATATATTTTGAATGATAAAGAAATAGCGTTTTAAGGAGGAACCAGACCATTGCTGACTTTTAGGTGGTCTCTTAGTTCAAGTGGCAAAGATGTTAAGTCTTTTATTCCACTCTTAGACTGTTATAAGAAATTTCATAGCCAGAACAATTTTGACCTGATTTTCAAAATTATTGTATTCTATATCAGTGTCTGGTTTTTGTGTGGGTGTGGTTTTTTTTTTTGTGTTGTTTTTTTTTATTATTCTTTCAGTGATTAGTTGACTACCATTTGAGAGGGGTTGGGTTTCCT
>JANIJG010013661.1:0-13139 GCA_024611175.1 Megaceryle torquata
GGGAGTACAGGGCATTTGCCCTCTATGTTAAAAAAAAAAAGGGGGGGGGGGGATTGACTGCAGAGAGCTGTGTTTGAAAACCAGGTTGAGAGCTTATGGGTGAAAACTCAAGAGGTCAAGCCAACAAAGAAACCTCATGGCTGGTGTTTACTACAGGCCAACCAATCAAGAGGCTGCTGCCAAAGCATTCTAACTTCAACTACAGGAAGCATCATGCTCCTATGCTCTGATCCTGCTGGGGGACTGACTTCACCTTAAAATGATATGTCTTTCTTTTTATTTACTATATAAGACTCAGTAAGCCTATATATTTCTTAGCTTTTAAATATTCTTTCTCCCCACATAATTTATTAGTTCGAGAATCTATAGAAAGATGAGTTATTATAAATGGTATCTTTCATAAACACTGTTACTCCCTTATTATTTCAAGCTCTGCTATAGATAGTGACTTTTTTAGATCATAACTTCTCAAAAAAAGTTAATCTTTTCACATTAGTTTTAAGAAAAAAATAAAAATTTACTCTTCCCAAATATTGTAGGATTCACTTCAACATCATTATTTGGAAATTATTTTTAGGTTTTCAAGCCATCATCACCCCATAGTGGCAATTACTTATCACTTTCCTGATTTGCATGTTCTGGAGAGAGGGCATCAGAAACTGAGAAGGTTGAAATTTTGTAAATCTCTTCAAGAGTTATGAAATACATCCCTCTAAAGAGGATTCAACACAAATCTTCAAGAAAATAAAGTCTGAAACTAAGAAATATAGAATGAACCAAAAGCAACTCTTCTTTCTTCTGAGTTGCAGCAATTTTTTCACATTTCCTTTAAAGCATTTCTTTTACACCCCACTTCCAGAGGATTGTTGTTTCCTCACACCTGCTCTCTTCCAAACATTCCTCTTTCAACACTACTTCCCTCATTATCACTGCAAAAACATTTTGATTCCATAAAGAGTATCTATTTTCCTATTGCATACAGGAAGTCCAAAAAAGGAATAAATAAAAATATTTAAGCACTTGATCCAAAACTTAAACAACAGTAAGAAAAAATTAGAACCAACAAACTCTCTCGTTGCTTTCTTTGAAGTTGCAAGCACAATGTGGAACTGATACTGTCTTAATGCAGTCACACCACAAAAATGTTAATATAAAGCTTTGGAATTCAATGGTGTTCAAATGACTCAGAGTTACTCAAAGTAGTTTGCTCCATTTATACTACATCTACTTTTCTTCTGAAGTCACACCTTACCTTTGCTTCCATACTGTTCTGGTGGCAGGTCGTAAGGTACAGGAAAATATGTTGCTGAATCATTACTTTCTGAAAGCATTTTCCCTCTCACTTGAAAGTAATCCTTGTCCAGTCCCTGTGAAGGATGAGAAACATAGAGAAGAAAGCCTTAGTTTTTTATGGAAAAAAACCCCAAACCTAATCCACAATACATGCTTTCTCAGGAAGAGTTATTTTCATAAACAAAATGTTTGTTTTTTTTTTTTTAATTGAGATTAGACACTTCCTAAAGCACCTTCCTATTGTGAGAACTCCTCTTATTGCTACTATTTCAGTCTCTTTTACGTTTGTTGGCTTGGCCCCACAGGTAGGTCCAGATTGGATATACTCTGTCATCTTAGTCCTTTACACAAACACTGATCCACTTCCATGTTCAAACACTGTCATGGCCTTGCTTGTGAGCAATTCTACCCAAATTGCCCAAGGTCTTTGCTAGTACCCTATGGGCATCATATCTCAATACAACATGTTGCTTCTTTTGCATAAATGCTTATAGATACTAGAATAAAAAAGGCACTATTAAATTATTAATAGCTTTGGTGTTTAATATTTAAAGGAAACAGTTTTAAAGATTTTCTCTTTGCTATTTAGTTTCATCCTGATGATATTAGATAGATGTTCAGTGTTTCATAAACTGTATTAAAATTCAACTTGCAACAGAGAATCAAGTCTTCAAACCTATGCTTTTCAGGTATCTTGGGTACCCTCAGCCATATACACTAAAAAAAATGTAATGAAGAGTTGAAACTGCTTGCATAAAAGTTTCAAAGACTACATTCATTAGAATGAGGGGCTTGAGTGGATTTCAAACAAGGTTAAGGATTGAAAAAAACACAAACCCTAAGCTATCATACAATACAAGGGCAGATAGATTTAATGCAATTCAAGTAACTTTGGCATATGATACAGCTTAGCCACTTCTCTAGAGAAACTGGACCCTACTCATCACCTGTAATAAGTTATACAAAAACAAATCTCTGAGACTTCCAATAGCCTCTTATCAGTCAAGTACAATTTGATTAGAATAGACTAAAAGTTTAAAAGCTATGAAGATTTTATTATTTACTGCTAAGACATTACTGAAGAACTCTATTTTTCTTTCTAAAAATTACAGAATTATAGAACAGTTTGGGTTGGAAGGAACGTTTAAAGGTCATCTAGTCCAACATCTCTGCAATGAGCAGGGACATCTTCAACTACATCAGGTAGCTCAGAGCCCCATCCAACCTGACCTTGAACACTTCCTGAGATGAGGCATCTTCCACCTTCCTGGGCAACATCTTTCTATGTTTCACCACTCTCGTAAAAAAAAAAAAGTCCTCCTTATATCTCATCTAAGTCTACCCTCTTTTAGTTTAAAGCAATTATCCCATGTTATGTTGCTGCTACAGGTCCTACCAAAAAGTTTGTCCCAAGCTTTCTTATAAGTTTCCTCTAAGTACTGAAGGGCTGCATTAAGGTCTCCCAAGAGCCTTCTCCAAGGTGAACAACCCCAACTCTTTCAATCTTTCTTTATAGGAGAGGTGTTCCAGCCCTCTGACCGTTTTTGTGGCCCTCTTCTGAACTGGCTCCCACAGATCCATTTCTTTTCTGTGCTGATGACTCCAGAGCAGAAGACAGTACTCCAGGTGAGGTCTACATCAGACTGGAGTAGAGGCAGAATCACCTCCCCATGCTGCTTTTGATGCAGCCCAGGATACAATTGGCCTTCTAGGCTGTGAGTGCACATTGCCAGCTCATGTCTGAATATTAACTTATACTTTACCCAAGCTGTAGGACTCATCAGTCTTTTACTGGATTACTGTTCTGTGATAGTACAAACAAGCTTCTTAATTACCACTAAATAATCCTATTTTATTCAAACATAGACAGTGGCTGAATTGATAGTCTCATCTATGTACAGTACTTTTACAGTACTGTAAGCTCTTCAATGAAGTTTTACTTCATCAAACATTAGCATAAGTTGAATAAAGCAACCTTCATATGACCACACAAAGCATGGGATACAAAGCAGCCTCACACCTTTTACTTTGATATTCAAGAAGCATAGTAGCAGAGAAAAGAGCTGCCAAAGACAATGTCAAGCTGTATTACAGCAGTTCTAGTTAAGTCAGTTCAAGAAACTCCTTTAGAATATAGGTGCTTTCTTTCGCTTCATGACCTGAGGTAACAGAAAAGTATTAGTGATGATGTAAGAAACACCGGGTATTATTTCAAGGACATGGTAAAAGCCACGCTAAAGGACTCCATGAATGAAAATCCATTTTAAACTTGCCCTTTTATAAGTGGAATTGTGATAAACTTCATTAAAACCAGGGTACAGCCTTTTGTAGAGCTTAGCCTTTAAATAGCAAACAAACCAATGCATAATTTTTTTAAGAAAGCTCAAATATCTAAAGGTTTGAAACTGACTTCACAGAAAAATACGGAACTCAGAATTACTTATAAAAAAAGCAACAATTGAGTTGTTCAACTGAACTTGAATCACTCAGGGACTGATAAAAGCTTCATGTAAAAATGCAAATAGCCATACTTATGTCTGTAGTGGAAAGAACATGAAATAAGCCAGGGATGTTCCAGCTCACAAAGAACAGGAACTGTGTAAGTGGCGGTAAAAGCTTTTTTCACAGCTTAACAGTAGTCAGGTTACACAGAGAGAGCCTGAGTGGATACTACTCATAAGGTGACATTTAAATTGCAAACTAAAATGGCTTGTATGAGGTTTGATTGCCCCAAGTGCCTGTGAGCTTTTTACTTGTCTTCTGCATGCAGCTGTAAGAGAAATATGGAATGGCAGAGAAGGCTTCTGTGCTGTATCAAGAGTTGGTTCTTATTCTCCAATGAACTTCAGCTGCATGCCTGAGCAAGAGCATCACAGTTACACAGCTGTTGCCTGACACCATCCAAGTCTGAAATTTGTATAACCATTGCTGTCAAAGCACATACTGTGCAACACCACCTACTTTGGCCTTTACATGTGTTCTTAGTAATCTCAGTTTAATTCACATATCAAGAACTACACCTCATATTCCATGCTGAAGTTCACAGCAGTAGGAGCCTTTTATGCAACAGGAAAGAAAAAGGCACCACCTCTAGGACAGTTTTAATCTCATTTTTTTTCCTGGTATCTGTCTTTTTTCCCAACCCAGTAACACTTTCGTTTCTGCTTTATTTCTTCTACCCTCTATGCTCTGTTATTACTTCAATGTTTCTTCTCAGGCATTTTGCTTCCTTCTCTTGTTCTACACCTTTGCTTTCCTCCTCTTTGTTCTTTTTTGGTAGTCATCAGTTATATTCTCCTCTCCTCCAGGTCTTACTTCTTCTCTGATGCTGCCATTCAACGTTGCTGGTCTCCTTCAGTTGATCCCAAATGTGTTGTATTTGTCTGTCACAATTTAACCTGTAGAGATCTTCCATTCAGGAAATGCTAATCTAAGAAAAGACATTTAGTTTTCCTCAAGACATCCTGGAGTAAGAGTTATGGAATACATTCTTTAAAAAGGCTCTCTGAGGAGATTCACATGCTTTTAAAAATAACTCTCATGTGTCTATCTACACACAGAAATTGAAATAAGTTACATATTGTCTGTTTTCAGCATTTCTTGGATGGTGACAGCTCCCCTTGCTGTTTCCAAAAAACAAACCAGGAGGATCTTGCCAAAAAAAATACTGCCTGCCTTGTAAATTTTCCTCAGCCATAGTCTATTCTTTCAGAATTCTTCCTTCTGCAGCTATATTTTGTTCTTTGACTGCTGCTCACAGCAGTAGGTTTTGAAATACTGAGGTACATTTCTCTGGTGAGAAAGTGTGTGGGTTGTTGTGTTCTGTTTTTTTTTTTTTTTTGTACTAAAACTTTATATACCACTGTCGGTTCTATTAGTGCCTTAGGACCATACATTGTAAGAGCAGACATCAGAAGGAAAAAAAAAAAGTAGAGCAGCTTTTAAAATTCTGCTTTCCAGCCTTTTACCCCCCAAACACAAGGCAGAATTCAGACAATAAAAATTAAAAAAATCCAAACCCGGAAACACAGAAGGCAAGAGGTAAGAATTGCTATCCCTGCGTGGAAATTAACACTGCTATCACTACAGTATTTTGATACTATTCAAGTAACATCTACAGAAGACAGCTGATTATTCTACTAAATGATGGGACTACCCTTTCTCATGCCCGTAAACAGAAAGAAAAGGCTACTCTGACAAAATTATTTAAAAATTGACTAGTTTGAGCAGTAAAGAACTAAGGATGCATGCAAACTTTAGTGACCAACCAATGAGTTTATATTTTGAAAAGCTGACTGGCTTGTGTCATACTCTTCCACAGTCTTTTTAGAACATCAAAGTATTCCACAAACTTTTATACCCTTTTACAGATCAAGTTAAGTTTGTTTCAGCCTTATCAGACACTTTTAAAAAGCTTTTCATTAGACATTCCCAGGATTTTTAAAACAAAATAATTACTGCAACATGCTTCCCAGAACCCCATACTGTCAGTTGAGGGGATTGTCTCAACATGTTTCATGTGTGAAAGATGTAATGTATTTCAGCCTCTGAAAAGGAATCCACAGCAGCTGAAAGAGCAAACCAAACATGAGCAAGAGTGAAGGTGTAGGAGGTGAGAAACGAATGGAAATAGAAAGGGAAAAGCAGTTCAAATCCAGGACATGATCTTTTTAGTTTTTATTCAAGAGAAGTCTGCAATCTAATGTCAGCATTAGCTTTTTTCCCTAAACACTAAAATTGTAAATCATGACAGCTGCTACTATGATAACAACCCTTCGACATATTTCGGGAAGTCTGCATTAGCAGACCAGGCTGAGACCCAACCTCAAAGTGTAAATTCTGGAAGCATTTTAAAAGCCAGGCACAACCTGGCAGTCAACAGATGGCAAGTAAGGAATGATCCACTTCCAAGTTTGTATTCAACAGAAAACAGAAGGCACAAACCACAGGGCTAGTGCAGTTTTTAAGATTAGAAATTTAAGCACATACTACATAAATCCACAGGGGTAGTGTGGCCGAGCGGTCTAAGGCGCTGGATTAAGGCTCCAGTCTCTTCGGGGGCGTGGGTTCGAATCCCACCACTGCCAGGAATGTTTTAACAGTTGAACTTGATGATATTAAAGGTCTTTTCCAACCTAAACAATTTAACAGTTCTAAGTCTTAACTTCCACTAAACTGTCATTAACTTTGTGATCAAACTGCATGAAAAAACCTCAAGAGATTTATGAGAAATAGGCAGTATTAAATCAGCATTCCAGTAGCTAGAGTGTACTGAGTCTCTCGAGGTCCAGGGAATGCTCACTCACTTTTCAAAGCACTTAGTCTAGTTTGTATTGTGTATATTTTTAATTTCAAACAAACTCCAAATTTCTAAAAGTGTTAGTCTATTCCTAGAACTCCATTATCTTCACCTAAGACTGCCACATAGTATGTTAAAATCCAAGTGAACCAGAAGTCTTGACAACCAGACTAAGTTATCCAAGAGGCACTTTTTATGCAGAGCTAACTGCAAGGCATATGCATAAGATAAATTCACATGCTAAGCATTACAACTTGATTATCAGATGACTGCCAGTACATAAGGCAAGTATTAACAAGGTGGTAGTCAGAGACAAATATTATCAGGTGTCTCTACAGGCACTTCACAGTGAAGACAGCTGCAGTTCATCTCCCCACTTTGCTCCCATATACACTGTATCATGGGACTACCAACGTGACACTTTTTCCTGGTTGCCAGTCTTCAATTAACTATCAATACTTAGGAAACTGAAAGGAAAAGAACTAAGTATTCTCTTTCAAAATATGTATTCAATGTTACATATTCTTGCATTCTTTAAATTCCTTTCGTATGACAAAGTAAAGCCTTCTACTCATCCCACAGTGGCTACTTTAAATTAGCCAGCGTGACAAAAAGGGCAATATCCAGGGGCTCGACTCTACCATTTATAATGCACAATACATATTCCTCAGCCAGGTCCTTGCTATTTATACCTATTTTGATCCAATACTTAACTGGTCAGCCTTCCACACAGAATCTGGTTCCAAAATCAGACCAAAAGATTATCTCAGTGTGATCCTACATTCACCTCCCTGCCCCACTGAGCTTGTCCTTCCTACTTCCTTCTTGCATTAGCACTCACCTGATCATGTTGAGTTGGCTTACAAAACAACACTTTCAAAACTTGTGCAGTTTGGTTTTGGACAGTTTGAGCTGCTTTAAAGCACAAGGAAATCCACTGAGCACCAGTGCCAGTACAATTAAGGGAGTGAAGACAGTCACGGACGGAGACAACTGCTTATAGTTCCACATATTAAACTAATCTATTGCTCTGACATGTTTAAGAAGCCAGATTCCAACCTACCTTATCAGTGGTTAGTTCTCTAACAGACTAAAATGCTGAATGACCAGAACCTGAGCTTAAGTTGCAGCAAAGCTTCACTCCATACTATTCTTCCTAGGCTGGGAAAGCCTAAACCTGCAGCAGTTGTAGGTTTAAGAAAGAGAGGCCTTGAATAAACAAAAAAGCCACAATCCCAAGACTCTCAGGCACCTTTCCTGCAAATCTGAACTTGCCCTACATCTGTTCAGTGAGATCAAGATCTTGGCCAGATTTAAGTAACTTTTGTTGTTTTGATCCACTGTATGTATAGAAATCATATTTAATGAGTAACTAACTGCTTCACATTCCTGATGAAGCCTTTTTATTTTTTACTGAATATAGGTACAAAATTTCTCGCAGACTTTGATGGCAAAGGATGGCTCAACAAAGTTCTGATCTTTCGTGACTGATTACACCTTTCAACCAAATGATTTTTGACAGGTTGAGTTCCCAAGGGAAAAAAAAAGATCCTATCACTAGAAAAATCTCCTGCAGAGTATCAATTCAACTGAAACACAGCCTTAGAACAAGTTATCAACTGTAAATTAAATCTTGTTTAAAGATATTTAGAACCATCTTCTTGAAATGTTGACTCTTGAAATTGCATAAAAGGAAAAACTTTGCCAAAGTGCATCGGTATCTACTAAAACTTTACAAATACATCTAATTAATGTCAAAGTAATGACAGCAGCTTGTCTAGATATGCCTAAAGAAGCCTTAAACTAATGTGGACACTACTGGCACAGTAATCAGAACATGATACTTGCCATGGCTCTGTATTGCTCCAGTTGGACAGTTTTGCCAATTGGGTACTGAACTCTACTGCTACAACCACCCACTGGCAATTCAAGAATGACATCATCTGTGCATTAGGCTATTTCTGGTTTTCAGATATAAGGTTAAGTTATGCATACATCATAAGAATGAATTTACACCACAATAAGAAAATATCGCTCATTCAAATCTATGATGCCTACAGTAAAATTTGTTTCTAGCAGTATTTATTCAGTTGTTGGTATTGACTCATCTTCCCTGATACAAAGCTGAAAACCTGAAAACTGTAGCTTCATTATTGTTGTACGGTTGTCAGTTACATGGGTGCCAGATAAGACAGCACAACCCTATTATCAAAGTCTTAAAGCCTGAAATCTTGTCCTAGGGGACAGTCACAACAATCAAATAGTAGGGAGTAGTGGAGGAAGTTGTCAGTGAACTAATCCTGCTTCTCTAATCTGACACTACCTTGCTGGCCTGCTATATAAGATTCCAGTTCCAGGTTCTAGTGTACAAAATGTATTAGTTCTCCCCCCTTTTTGTTACTACAAACTTTAAAAGTAAGTATTTTTTCATCACCATCCTTAAGGGTCAAATTTTCAGCTCCACATGCAAGAAAGCAAGATTCAGCAGGATCGAATGCAAGCAAAGAATTCTCTCCGGGTTGGGCTTTTGTGTGTCTTTTGTTGCTGTTTTTTCTGGGGGTGTTTAAGTGAAAATTCTGCAGATTGATCAGATATGAAACAGGTATGGGTCACACTTGGCAAAAGGATTAACTCAATTGTTCCTGATTTTCTACCCATTTTAAGTATGTTTTCAAACACTATAAATGAATGAAAAAGCCAGAGTCAGAATGGGAATATTCAAATGATGTAAAATGACCATGCAGTCGGGTGATCAGCTATGTTCATACAAAAGCTTCATTCACTAAGTACAATTGTATCAGTACCATACTTCACACCTGTGAGCATCTGGAGGTAATAGTAGCCAGTGCCTTAGAACATTATTTTATTAACATTGTTTTATATTTATTTTATCCCTTGATTTCAGTTGCTCTTAAAGCTTTTATGCAAGTGATGTTTGCCCTCCACCCCCCCACACTTTTTTTTCTTTAAGAGTGCAATGGTATCAAAGCCAATGGTTCCTCCTACAGGAAGTAGTAGGATTCTTCTTGTTTCAGTCTCCAGTCAACACATTTCCTCTAACAGTTTTCTTCCACATAAACCATGCTGAAGAATGAGGTCTGAAATTGTCTCTAAGACTCACCGTATCAGAGACCACAATACTATGTAAACTCCTTCATACATGTCAAAAGTGAGATACAGGAGTTCTTCAGCTACAACCAGAATCCAATCTTAATGGTGCAGGAGACTACAGTTTTACAGTTATGGCAGGTAAACATTTCTACAATGTCATAATATTAATTTTTATTTCAGAGTACATTACTGAGCAACAGAAACGATGACACATTATGTGAACACACATGAATGTTACCTAGGAAAGATGTATTCGTCAAAAAAATATTTCTGAGGACTTTTAGCATACAAATGCTTTTTCAGAGAAACGTGAAATTTCTTCTCTGGAAAAGAATCAGTTTCACACAAGGAGTTCAAAGGGTTTCTGTTCGCCAACTAACTTCTGTTGATAACATTTTGGTACTAGCAGGCTCACCAGAGAGAAGGAATAAACAACAGGAACAAAAACTCACATCTCCCCACTATCAATCTTACTTAGAACTAAATAAGACAAAAATTCATCTGAAAAGAAACGGAAGATTCCCCCCCCCCAAATACAATGCATAATTAAGACACAGGACTCACTACTACAGGATTCTGTACAGGGAAGAAAAGCACCAAGAGCAGTTCAGTAAGGAACTTGATGCATTAATACAAAGTCGTGGCTACTAACCATCATGGTCTGGATACAGTTTTCATCTTGGAAAGTCTTTAAAATAAGCCATAGGGAAATAAACTAATGAGCTATCAGATGCATACTGTTCATTGTGCTAACTCCCATGGCATCTGCTACAACTGCATTAAGACCAGACTATTTAGATAGATGGACCTCAGCTAGCATGAAAACATAAAATGTTTTCATCTGGCTTTACACACCAGAGTATGTTATTTTGGGTCAAACTTGTATTCTATGTACTGAGTCTGCTGTCACAGAGGCTTGAAAGGTACAGTCCTTCAGCTCTTCAACAGGCTTTTATGAAGGCTGATTTATATTGGAGATTCCTCTGACAACTTGTTCTCAAAGCAGAAAGTTTGAGAAGAGAGTAACACAGCTTTGCAAATGCATTTTAGAGCAAGAGCAAGAACAGCAATCAGTGTAACATTAGGAATTGTTTTTCAGGTTACAACCCATATACCACTTCAACATGAATATGCACTCACAGTCTAATTATAAGAAGCGTGAAAGAAATTTAATCATCCTTTCCAGCAACATTTAGCATGGGTTACAATTTTAAAATACTATTGCCTTTCAGTAACACAACAAAAGTCACATCAATACCAAACCCATACTTGCTATGGAGGAAAATAGCCTATTTCTATTTTAAAGAATACCCTATGTAAACTCCACTTGCTCTCACCTTTCTAAGATGGAAACACAAAACCCAGTAAACAGATTATTCACTCATTTATATTCATCAATATTTGCAGATTCTCAGCATATCCCAGAGTATGTACTTGAACTATGTACTTACAAATGCTGAAGGCAAGAAAAGGACTCCAAGTTCATAAGAACGGATCATCAGTTGGGTGCCATTCTTCTCCAGAGCTCCCCAAGCTGCTTTAGATAGATTGGCACTGCAAAGAGCAACAAAGCATTTCAGTGAGGCATAATCTTCACAGCAGAAAATACTTAAGTACCACAGCTGTAGCAATGCAGTTCCACAAGGAGAACTTCAATCAGAAAAATCTTTTTATGAAGAGTGATTTGGGTATTATTCCTTATTGCTATTTTTACAGCACAGTGGGAACAGCAGAGACAATATATAGATGGGTATTCATACAACACATGTGGGTAATTAGACAAGCTTACTTGTGTCATATACAAATTTAGCCTTTGAATCTCCTCTGAAGATTCCAGGAAGGAACTTTGTATTGGTAAATAGCTTCAATTTGATAACTTAAGAAGATTAAAGGCCAGCTCAATTATGACTAGTTACATTATAATACATATAGTACAGCATTTTTGAAGTGTTAAATAATATCTTTTGCTCCTGGCATTTTGTTTTCATAAATATATCAGAACAAATATTTATTAAAGAGGTATTTTTAATATGCTATTCAGCACCATGTTGTAGTTAAGCCTTCATCAGTATCTGCTATGAAGTAAATCATTTTGGGTCAAATAATGAATGCAATTCTGTTGTCAAAAACTACTTCTACAGCAAAACCACAAAGCTTAATTATTACATTTTAACTAACAGACATAATGGATGTTTTTTGATAGTGGCAAATAGTGGAACACAAGAAATAAAAAATTAAAGCAACCAGTAATTTCTGTATCAGGTGGACTCAGCATCACATTTGAATGACTTAAATACCTTAAAAAGCACCCTAATCCCTACTGCTATTGCAGGCAACCGTATCAATGAATTTTTAAAGAGCCAGAATATGAAAAGGATAAAATGTTAAAGTAACTGAATATTTAAGAGTAAGGATATGAAGAATGCAATGTATTATTTACAGGGTTGCACACACACAGAAAAAATCAGTTTTGGCAAAACTGAAACATATCTGTATTTTTCATTCACAGTAAGACACTCCCCTCATGGGAGAAAAGTTTATTCCTTCCTTCAGCTTCTTTAAAAAACAAAGAATAGAAATACAAAGCTAGACTTCAACCTAGACTGCTTAACAACTCAACCTGAAAGGGTCAGATACCAAATATTAGGTATCTTACACATTCTGTAACAACAAGGCAGTGCAAGGATAAACTTCATCTTAACCCACATTTATTCTGTACAAACCAGCACGTTTGTGTAGACCATGTGCCAAAGTAACTTAAGCCAAGGTTTAAAAGTACTTATTGCTTCAGTTCACATTGAACTCCCCAAATTGGCAGTTACAGATTTTGGTGCAACTGCCAACAGTTCCTGACATAATTATCTCAACCAGCAGCCCCAGAAAGGGCAATGTAATGAGAAACATTAAACATGGATAATATTCTTATCTCAGAGTATGATGAGCGTTATGGCAGTAACTCACCTGGGTCTGCAATTCACAAGACCTTTCATATATGACTTTTTTTATTAAGCAAGACATGTATGGTTAGTTGTTTACCTTGTAACTAAGAACCATGCAATCTTCTTGAAGTCAGGAGAGGGTCTCATGTATGTCTTAATGTGAGGCATAGCATTACTTCGACCTGAGACTTCTGCTGACCATTTGCTAGAAAAGGAAAAGGAGTTCTTTTCATACACAGTTTTATTTTGAGGTCTAAAAGATACTCATACTTCAGTGCTGTTTTCAATACTCTCATATATGTTTCACATATAATAATTGTTTTCCCTACAGAAAGGCTAAAAATACCTTAACTGATTTTTTTTTGATCCAGAAATCCAATCTTAGTAGCAGTGAGAAGGACAGAGCTTTGTGGTTCTGCACGTCCCCCCCCACCTCCACCCACCAGCTGCTGGGGTTGTCGGTTGTGGCCGTTTTTGTTGGGGTCTTGTGGTGTTTT
>JANIJG010013661.1:15886-39687 GCA_024611175.1 Megaceryle torquata
ACACAGACAGTTCTATGATTCTATGTTTTTGTTTTGATTTTAGACAGTCTCCCCCCCCTTTTTTTTGTTTTCTTGGGTGATTTTTTTTTTGTGTTCTTTGGTTGGTTGTCTGTTTTGGTTTTTGATGCCCCCCCCGCCCTTTACAAACCAGATACTCTCCTCAGTGTATCAGGGTCCCCTAACAAAGTTTTTCCATTCCTCCACTCCAGTTAGCAATTAAGTTCAAACTCCTAGGTAATATTTCTTCTTTGAAGACTATCAATGGTTATGCCTTTAAGCAAAGGAACTTGGCACCAAATTAAACCTTGTAGAATTCCCCAAGCTTATTACAATTTATTAAGCTTGAAGTAGAGGCAGGGAGCAAACAATAGACTGTTGACACTACCCTTACACTTCCCTTTTCTGTACCCCACTGAGAAATTTGAGGGCTTAAGAGTAGAGATCCTATTTATGTGTTCACATAAAAACTAGTTTATAACAACAAGGCATTGCTGCAGTAATTCAGCATCAATTTTACAGAACTAGGCATTAAGCAAACAGTAGATGTATGTACCTAACTGAAAGAATATGATCACAGTATTTAGAAGCTCTTTCCACTTGCAGCTGTTAGTCCTCACTCAAAAAAAAAAAATCAGGAAGAAGGCTTCAAAATACACCTTCCTTCACCCAGAAATTTTTCTTTCTTCACTTTGGAACATAACAGGCTCTAGTTTGACACAGCCTTGTTTCCCTAATTTAGCATTCACTTCTAAAAGATAAATCAAAAAGAGGATGTTTTTCAGAGCTGACCAGTTAAGTGGACTGTGTTCATTCAAAACCTAAGATGACCGAAATGGAAGGGCTGGAATTATTTACCTAAGTTGACTTCCAGGACTAACTTTCCCATCAGTTGAGAGGCTTTGCAGTTCAGTAAGATCTGTTTACTTTAACAACCGTTTTAACAACCTTAATTTTTCCAAAGAAGGAAAGAAAATTGATTCTGAGAATGGATCCTAAAGGACAAAAGCTGATACACTGCATGCATGTTTGGAGCAAACTAGACATTTATATTTTTACGCAAGTCACATTTAAGTCTGTTTCTCAAGAACAGACTAAGATATATGCAATACAGAAACAGCTAACTGAACTTGTGTTCCCCTACAGAACTCTACTTTCCATGTATACAGATTGTAAGGCTATACCATAACTTAACAATTCTTGTTAAGAGCTTTTCTCACAAGTGACAGTTTAGGCAAACATTAAGGTACAAAATAACTGGGTAACACCAGTAACACTGTAGAAATTAAAACCATGAAAAAAATTAGAACTGGGAACTGAACACAGGTTTTCTTTAGACCTATCTCACTGCCTTGCTCAAAGACAAACTTCTCCCCCCACTATTAACTACAATAACTTTGGGATACTATCTTAGTCTACTGCCTTTTTTTTTTTATCTGCATAAAACAACTTTTTCCATTGTTCTCAAAAGACACTTAAGTTTTTTAAGATTCAGCCTGAGGGAGACATCTGGCATGGAACGTGTCAGACTTTTAGAATTTGGCAAGACTGGTAGCACGTCAAAATAGAAGCTCTTAATGGAAAACGTCAGGCACCTTTAACAAAAGATGGTATTACCAAAAGGGACTGAGAATTTATGCAGCAGGACTGCTGCACTCAAAAAAGGCAACAAAAAGAAAAGCCTTCCCAACCCTGCTGTAGCTCAGTTGAAATCCTGTTAACATTGAGGGCACAAATAGGTAAAATACAACAAATACAACCAAGTTTAAAAAAAGTAACATTTTTCCAGTTGTAACATTATTCCAGTTCAGAGAAGGAAAGCTTAAATAGAAGTTTACAGAATCCAAAATCTGGTAGTGTTTTCCATTAGCATCAGTATCACATATTTTACAGGTAAATAGCATGTTTGGACTATGTTTTGAGGTGAGACCAGCAGATAAGGAACTAAAGGTGTTTAAGAATATCATGCTTCTGACCACTTCCCCTTAATTTGCTTTTAACAATCATTACAGCATTGTAAGCTTAAGCATACAGTCTAGGAAAAATAAATAAGCCACAAAGAATTGAGTTCTACTTACTGAAAATAGGAATGCAACCACAGTTGTTTCTGTGCTGTCTGTATACTGTATGGAAGTGAGCCACCAGCTTAAGGAAAACAAACAGAACATTTACATTTGTTTTTTAAAAGATATTCTAAAAACAGCTTATTCCCCAAGATACCTGTACTATCCTCATGACTTATTTTCAGAGAATAGTTAAAAGCTCCAGCAGTATTAAAAAGGTATATAGTTGGCCTTGTGGTGTTTTTCTTTTGTTTTTTATTCATTCTTATAATTTAGCAAGCTCCAAAATACTATGTAGAAGACTTGCACTAGAAAAAGATAAACAGTATACAGGCTATAGAATCAAGTCCTCTTAGAAGACAGATGTTTATGGGTAATATTTTGTTTAATGTACTACTTGACAAACAGATTAGAGTTACTACCTGTAGAAGCTAGAAGGAATAATACAAGCAGCTTCCAGCAAAAAAAGAAAAAAACAAACAAAACAAAACATGATCCAAAACAACAAAACCCCAGCAAACCACCCAACAAAAAACCACCAAACAACATTTTAAGAAGCAAGAACTTCTCTGATGAAATGGTATTTCTATCAACTTGGTTTTTTGGCTTAATGTATCTTGTGATTTCTTGAAACAGATTAAACAAACAAGAATAAGCCATGACATACTAAGTCATATTACTGTTGCGTATTAAAAACGTGATGCAAAACCTACTCCATTCAACCTGTCCTGGAAGACACCATAAGCAACTGTTAGTGCATTCCTGAGAGTAGTAAAGCTTTTCTAACAGCAGGAGTCCATGGAGTTGTTTGTTTGCACAGTTATAATTCGCCAAGTTATTTCACAACATGAAAGAACTAACAGTAAGGGGTCATTGCAGAGTTTGCACATGTGATTTTCAAGAGTATCAGCTTTGCTATACAGATACTGTAGATAACCAGATGTATTTCAAAAGACCCTAACTTATCTGTGGGAACCACAGGTACCTATAAACTCAAAGGTTGCAGTTTCTACCTACATCCAAACAGTACTCACTTCAGAGGAAAGATAAAGAGACTTGAAAGCATTGCTGCTGGCCCTGTGCTCAAATTTCACCATCAGAAGGGTTCAGCAGCTACTCCACTACATCACAGCATAGATAGCCGGCTTGGAACAGGAACATGTTTATAGATTCAGCAATGCCAACAAATTACTCAATCACTGAAGTTGAAAGCACCCTTTGGAGAACATCTAGAATAAATCCCTGCTCAAAGCAGGGTGAAACAGAACATGTTGCTCAGTAGTGTCTTCTGTCAGGTTTTAAGCATCTCCAAGAATTAAGACACTATAACCTCTCAGAGCAACCTGTTCCATTTAAAACATCAGAATACATTTTTGCTGTAAGGATACATTGGAATCTCCTGTATCTCAATTTATATCCATTGCCTCTTGTTGTTTCACTGGTCACCATGCAAAGAATGTCTCTACTTTGCACCTTCCTATCAGGTATTTATATATATTGGTAAGATCTCCAAGGAAAGTTCTCTTCTCTATGCTGAAGAATTATCCAGCACTCTCAATGTCTCATGAGGAAAGGGTGAGAGCCCTGGGGCTGTTTAATCTGGAAAAGAGAAGCCTGAGATGGGGTCTTATTAATGTTTACAAATATCTGAAGGGTGGGTGTCAAGCAGAAGGGGTCAGTCTCTTTTCAGTGATGCCCTGTGATAGGAGGAGAGGTGATGATAGCAAGGTGAAGCACAGGAAATTCCACCTCAACACAAGGAAAAACTTCCCTGTGAGAGTGACAGAGCCCTGGAACAGGCTGCCCAGAGAGGCTGTGGAGTCTCCTCTAGAGACTTTTAAGACCCACCTGGATCTGTTCCTGTGTGGCCTGCCCTAGGTGTTCCTGCTTTGGCTGGGGGGGTTGGACTGATGATCTCCAGAGGTCCCTTCCAACCCCTATGATTCTAAGGTCTCTTCTTGTGAGAGATGCTCCAATCCCTTACCTCATCTTCATGACCTTTTGCTAGACTTTGGTTCAGTATATCCACGTCCATCTTGCACTGGGAAGCCAAATGCTGGACACAGTATTCTAGATGTAATCTCACCAATGCTGAAAAGAGGGTGGGTCACCTCCTGGCAAAGTGCTTCCTAATGCAGCCCAGGATGCTGTTGGCCTCCTTGACACAAACGTGCATTGTTGGCTCATCTTTAGCTTGTCACTCAGCAATCCCAGGTGTTTTTCTACCAAGCTGCTTTCCTCAACCCGCAGCGTGTATTGGTATCCGAGGTTATTCTTGCCCCAGAAAGTACTTTACACTGCTCTCTGTTGAGCTGCACGAGGTACCTGTCAGCCCCTTTCTCCAGCCTGTAAAGTACCTCTGAATAGCAGCACAATCAGATACATCAACCACTCCTCTTGAGTTTGAATCATTTGAAAAGCTCAGTGAGGGTGTACTCTGTCCCACCATCCAGGTCATCAATGACAATGGTTGGTCCTACTATCGATGTGCCACCACTAGTGGCTGACACCCAACTGGCCTTTGGGCTGTTAATCACAACCACTGAAGCCTGGCAGTTCAGCCAGTTTCCAAACCACCTTACTGTCCACACTTATTCAGCCTGTACTTCATCAGGTTGTCTGTAATGATGTTACAGGAGACAGTATCTAAAGCCTTATTAAAGATGAGAAACAACATTCAGCGCACTCCTCATTCATCAAGACAGTCATCTTGTCATAAAAAGGTATCAGGTTAAATAGGCATAGTTTCTCCTTTAGAAAACCATGCTGACTACTGCTGATCATCTTTTTTGTCCATCATGTGTTCAGAAATGGCTTCCAGCACTCCTTGCCAGGTATCAAGGTGTGGCTGACAGGCCTATAGATGCCCAGATCCAACTCATGACCTTTTCTGAAGGCAGGAAGTAATTCCTTTCTTTCAGTCCTCATGAATCGCTTCAAAACATCAAGGCAATCAGAAGATTAACCCCATAGCCTCACACTGACAACAGCCAGCTCCCTTATCCTGCATGAGTGTAAGCCATTTAAGTGCTTGCTTTTGAGAAACAGCAGCTTTGCTGCATCAGCATACTACAGTCCCTCTTTCAGGTTGGATGTGGCTATGTTTCCCATACAAAAATACTGACTTCATGAAGACAAACATGGGAAGAATGAACAGAACAATTGCATATTGCAATATTAAAAAAGTTATTAGTAACTAGTGAAACATTCACCATTATATCTGGTGTGCTGAATGACATTGCAAATAAACAGGAGAACTTAACACACTCCAACCTTAATTTTCTGCCAAAATGAGAGTACAACTGGAGTTAAAACAGTGGGCAAGAGGGTTTGTTTAGTTTTGGGTTTTTTTGTTTGTTTGGTGTTTTGTTGTTGGTGGTGGTTTTTTTGTTTTGTTTGTTTGGGGTTTTTTTCCCCCTCTATGCAGTGACATATGAACATGGCTACACAGACGTAAACATTATGCACTAATGTCCACAAAGCTTTTCCTATTCAATCACAATAGGAGAGCTGGAGGCAGATCTCCAGTAACAGTAATAAAAGGATTCTATTGCCACCTATTCTATGAAACACTCAGCAAGATGACAAGTTCAGGTACATTCAAAATCAGCCACTGAAGTGATTTTGCAGGACTTTGACCACAAAACCACTAATATTAAAGGGGTGGTTCACCTACTTACCAGGATAGCCTTCCAGACTTTGCCTCACATTGTTCACAGTAGGATAAACCTTCATGGAGATGGAAAACAAAACATGTAGCTCTAAATATGTAAGCTGTAAATTTTCAAACAAAAATTGCTTTAAAGGAAAATTACTTGACAAAAATAGTAAAAGCTTCACTTTTCAGAATGAAGATCGTTACACTGCAGCTTTAAACGAATTGTCTGCCAGTAACCAAGGCTCACCAAAATTAGCTAGCAAGATTCAAACAACCCTGCTTCAACCACTTCCATAGTGGCCAAAGCAAGCTCTTAACATTATTTTATGAGATTTTAGACATATTTCATATACAAGTAGGTAGAGGCAAGTAGCACACAGTAAGGACATAGGTTGACATTTTTCCCTCAATTTAACAAGTTCGACACAAACTTGCTTCTGCTCCTCCTCTTAGTTGGGCTAGCAACCAGAGAACCAGGTTAGAAAATAATTTGGTTTAGGTATTAATCACTCAGGGTTCAGCTTTATCTCAGTAGCAGAAACAGCTGCATCTACAAAACTCAATGAAAGACAAGCTAGAGAATAAAAATGTAACTGATTAGATTATATATACTCAAGTGTCATGCAGAGGAAAATTACAGCAATTTTTACAGTATACCACACAAAAGTAAGTGGTATCTTTGTTGACTTGAGGATGAAAACTACATTAAATGACTTTGAAAAGTTAAAAACAAACCAATTACTAGGATTTAAACAACAAATGAACAAGTGTTAAGGTCACTAGCATCCAGAAGACATACCAAATGAATTGGAACATCAGATTTATGGAGAGTTACCACACCACTTCCTGTAGCCACCAAGCTCTCCTGGAACTCTGAGCACAGCCATTTGGACCCATCAACTCCCATTGAACCAATGCTTGAAAACTGTCCAACAATGGGCCAGGATTCTTGTGCTGGTATTGATGAAGTATGCTCTTTCAAAAGCTAATAAAGGAAGTTAAGACATTGTTAGAATTCATCAGGCAAAAAATACCTTAATTAGTGGTTTGATATCACTTCTGACATTAAATCCTCTATAATTTCTGACAAGCAAAATTAACATTCATACTATTTAATTTTGCAATAAAAGGAGTCCAAATAAACCCACTGTTCCTTCAAGAGAAGGTCAAACATCACAAGTTTTATTCAGAAGCACTGAAGCCAACAATTAAATAATGGGTAAAAAGAATGCTAGCAGCTCTTCCTAAAAAAACCCACTGAACATTAGCTTCAGATGTCACAATAAATTAACTAAATCTTTTTATATTTGGTGGTTATTGGCTATAAAACTCCTCTCATACCCTAAAGCTCCAGCTACAATAGAATCCTACAATAAGAAGGGAAAAAAAACCCAAAGAAAATTGAAAGAATCCTTTTAGAGTTCTTTTGCTGTGAAAGGAATTTAAAGTCCCATTAAAACCATATAGTTATAGCCACATATTAAGCTGTATGTAGTGGCTAACTTTTTACCCCTCTAAAGAAAGCCCATAACTAAATGGCTTCAGTCATCACTGTAGTGTCACCAGGTTTGCCTTGTCACTGAAAAAAAAAAAATCATATTTTTAATCACAAAAACATCTTTATCCTTTACAGACTTCTGTTTTGTTTTCAAGCATTGTATCTCCAGGCAAAAAAAAAAAGCACATGCAGACAAAATATATCAGAAAGGGAAAGCTCTTTACAAGCAAGAGAATGTCTAAGTCACCTTATGTCAAAAAGCAATATGACAAAATTTTGTATGTCACTGAAGTTTGTCATGGACAGCATTACAATTTCACAAAATTCACGATGGAATTTGAAATAATGCTACTTCAGCAGGAGCTGCAGGTTGAAAATTCCCCAATTATGAGAGGCATTTAGCAGCTAATATGAAATACCATACCTGAGTCTAAATAAAAACTGAAAAAGGGGCATTACAAACTTGAGATATGCAGTCTTGTATAAATATTTACCTTTATGGCTTATCTAAATAACATCTGGTTGGTTTGAGGGTAAAGCACACATAGTGATCCTCAATATTCAGTTGATTAAAAAATTTAAAAAAATCAAGACCTTAGAAATGTGTTAGAAAAAACCTGACTGAATTGACATCAGCTAAATGCAAACTGATTTTTAATTTGACGGGGTTTTACCAGGTCATTTGGGAAAATGAAACTGTAATAGCCCTTAACATTGAAGTCATAAAATAAGCCTGTTACATATCTGCCTGCAAGTCTGTATCAACTCATCTTTCCTCCATGGCTTCCTTTGAAAAAAGGCTGTATTTGGTAGACAACTAGATTTTGGTAGTGTCACACTGGCTAGAAGCATCAGCAGCTGACAGGAAGTAAAGTGATGATGATTCCTCATACCTATAAATACATGACAATATGGTAACACATGACCACAGTAATAATGTCCAGGAATATTACGTGCAAAGTCTACACCATCATAAATTGCAAGCTTATGTTATTGCTAACTTAATCTGTAACAATTACAAGATGTAAAAAGTGAAAGGGACTGAAGAATGCTCTCCAAAATTATACTTATAGTTAAAAGAATACTAACAAAAAAAGGTCAGTTTTAGTACCTTTCTGAGCCTAAGGTGACCCCACTTTTCTTTATCACTACCTTGATATCGTCCAGGGGTAGAACCAAGCAGATACACTCTAAAGGAAGACAAAAAACCACCACAAAGTTAATTGCAGCTCTGGAGTATTTTGGTTTGTAAAGTATTAAGGTATTTAAGTAAAACCTATAAGCAAGTGTGACAAGAACAATCTTTCACATTTAAGATTTACAATATAAAGAAAGTGGATTTTCAACTGTAGCATCCTATATTGCTGTCATGCACCATCAGGCTGTTCCATAGCATAGACAAGAACACCATCTATTTCTCTATACAAAAGAGTAGAGGATAGATGATGTTCGCAATAAATGCGAATATGCCGTGTGCCGCAAGGCTGGGCATGCAATTTTGAGTACAGCCAATCTACTGCTACATCCAAATCAGCAGATCCAGGTGTAAGACTTCATTTGGGCACCTAATAGTTCAGATGCAAAGTACAGCTTTTTTCATCTGTCTGCCAAATAGCAGTCCAGTCACCTGATGACCTTTGCTATAAAAACCCCTTCTTTGGAAAAGAAATAAATTAAAAATAATGTATGTACTAAACTAGACAGTTTCAGTCTATGTCTACTACAGTTTGACCTTTTTCACTTTTCAACAAATTTGTCAGCAGCCAAGGAGATTTACTCTTTCTGAAGTAAATATGGTGTTTCAGTGGAAATGCAGGATGTATCTACATTAGAAGCAAATTAAGCACCCTAAATCATTTAAAGTAATATCAACTATGTGATTAGATTGTTTCAAAAGTATATTATTATTAAACATAATATTGCCTACCAGACACAATCCATGCCTGTAACAGGCAAAATTCTATACATATGTACATGGATTGAACTCCACCTTGTAAGTACAGAAGCCTATTCTTAATAAAATCCCCATTACAATAATCTTTGCTTGTATGATCTCTCTAAACAACAAACCCAATACAATGCAGTTTTTTTCCACTGGTAATTTTACTGGAGCAAATATTTAAGCCAGACTGATGTAAATTAAACTTGAGTGCCTATTACTTACAGCTACCTTCTGTCAAGTTACTGCTGATGCACCCTTTTTCATTCCTTTAAAGTGTACATTTATAAAACTAGAAGTTGGTCACTTCAATATAATCTGCCTAAAATAGATTTAAGAAGCTGCCTAAAGTTAGACTCATGTTTCATGAGTCATGAAACAAGTGTTCATGTTTGAACACTTAAGTCTGAAACAAAGTAAGCTTATAAAACAAATCCACAGTCTAATGGATCCTAACAGAGCTGTTTATTTTTTTGGAAAAAAAGCATGCAAGTTACTATATAAACAAGATAACATATACCTTGTCTCTGATAAATCATGATCTTGAATCAGATCTATCCATTCCTTGAGCGCAGGAGAATTGTAAGCCATCAAGTAACTTATTAGGTCAGATTTAAAATTAGTTTCAGATTCACCAGCAGAACCAATTGTTCCCTGAGGTAGCCTTGGATATAAAGGGCTTAACCATATTCTAAAAATAAAGCCACAAAAAACAAGGACACCACATATTAACACATGGTTTTAGTATGCGATTAAACATGTCTGAAGGTCCTAAATGAATACTAAACAGGTTTATTGTGATACTAACTATAAAGCGACTTTCCTTTACAATTAGAGAATTGCCAAATGTTACACTCCATACAGCTTTCACAACTGCTAAACAGGCTAGGCTCTGACTTACCAACCAATAATCCTTTCAACAAGATTTTCTGTATGAACAGAACACTGCATTCCGCTATGCTACTTGTTTGTTTTTCTGTATTATCACACAAACTATCGGGTCATCTAAAAATTCTGTGTACTCTGAAGACCAGCCCACGATGACCAGTTGCCATGACTCATGGAAAACAGCAAGCATTTCTTTCCAGTCACACATTACTGTACCTACAGAAACCAA
Organism: Megaceryle torquata; assembly: GCA_024611175.1. NCBI lineage: Eukaryota > Metazoa > Chordata > Aves > Coraciiformes > Cerylidae > Megaceryle > Megaceryle torquata. Next base: position 26,159 of record JANIJG010013661.1, read on the forward strand.
GGATTCTGCATTATCAACTTTACATGTTGATACTATCCTTTGTAACTCAGAAGCCTATAAAATAGAGACCAAATTTAAAGTAACAGCCAGCTCAGGACATAATTCTGTTTACAGCAGGAAGCAAGTAGAGTTCAGGCTTAGATAGCTATTACCATTCTAGGTTTGATTTATTAGTTTTCTTTGGAAGGATAGCTCCATCTTATGAGTGTTAAGACTCACAACACTGGATCATCTGACATAGTATCTTGTCTCCAGCAGTAGCAGATACCTACCATAAGTATCAAAGAAAACATCTGCTAGAGATTGTTGCTTACCCCTGAGTTTTCTGGTGCCAATCTTCAGCAATAAGATTGGATGTGTGTATCACAACTCGAAGACCTTCTTCATATAACAACAACATCATTTTCCTTAAAAAAAAAGTAACACCTTATCTATTTCAAGTATATTGAGAGTAGGAGATAAATTAACAGTTCCTTAAAATGCTTCAAATAATGATTTTCAAAATATTTGTTCTGCATAGTGCAAACACTTAAGACTCCTATCCATATGCATGCCAAACTCACATGGCAGTCATTAGACTATCCCCATATATTTTGTTAGCACCATCATACAATACATCCCAGATTACAGTTTAACATCTCATGCAACTCGCTCGTCAAAACAAAAATTAATACTTGCAGAACACTTTCTGTATTTGCTGTGTTCTTCAGCCTTTGGGATGGCAATAAACCCCTATTTCTCTACCATAAATCTAATCTACAGCACAAAAGTTTTAAAACTAGTAACTGAGTCAAAAATAAGTGTCTGTAATTTTTGTAACATAAATACTCAAATTTTCATAGACAGATTTTCAATAGTTGTGTAAAGACAACACATTCATGTGACCCTGAAGGATGAGATTGTTTCCATAGAAAGCAATGCTCAATAATGAAAGCTGTAAGTAAAAACATGCTTATTTTCATTGCTGTCCAATGGAGAGATAGTGATATGCAAATCATATCAGGCTCACATTTAGACAATTATTTATTCAATAGTTTCTGCTTTGAATGTTACAAGTTCAGCCAACTAACATTCAAGTACCTACATAAGTTTTGCTGTGCTTACCACATAGTTTACGAAATATGCAAGACTCTCTAAGTATAAAATTGTTCCCCACATCTGTGTTAGGCTATGACTGAAGCACAAGCTGAGTTGATAGTAAAATAAGTATTTTACAGCAAAATAAAGGATTAAGGTATAAAAGATTGACCAAAACACCACTACCTCAAAAAAAAAAATCACTGACAAAGCTGAAGTTACAACAGGAATGATGTGAATTTAAGTCTTCATATTTGATGATGTGATATCTGTTAAGTTTCTCGTGGAACCAAATTACTTGATTGCCTTCCAACATCCAATTTACTGGTCTTACACCCACTTGTTGCATTCCATCTGCAGTGGAACACACATTCAGAAATACACTATCCAGAACAACCCTTCAAAACATAGGGTTAAAGAACTGTAGCATTTAACATCACTATCACTTAACCCAAAGTATAGTGGACAAAAAAAATTGAAGTAGAGCATACAGACTGACAGCTGTTGCATAATCTGCTTAAGTGAAAATAAGTTTAAAAAAATATCAATTTGGAAAAGCAACCTCAATTCCTACTATATCCCTGACTAAACCTGAAAAGAAAAGCAAGACCCATTTCTAAAATATTGATTTCTGTCCTTTATTTGTGTATTATTCTTTGAACAGGCAATGAAGAAGTCATTATACTACCAGCAACACACATGTACCTTATATGGTCTTTTCAGAGCAATGTTTTAAAATAATGTCATTTTTTATAAAATGACTTATACAGAAGGATAAATTGATTAAAAAAACCCACCCAAAACGTTGCAGTGCCCTGAAACAAGTATCTTTGTTATGAGACATCGTACCTGTAGCTTGCAATCTAAAGAACTCCCTTTGTGACACCTCTACAATATCAAATTGAAGTTACTTTGAAAAGACCCCAGAAATTAGTATTTATTAACAGATCCTCCACATTAACTGTAAGAACTGAGCAATAAATCAGTGTTTTGTCTGGCCTGTCAATGACTGGTCAAGTCTACATTACAGTTTTAGTATTAAGGCATGAGTTAAGAGCCAGGACCTGCAGTTCACTGACTTCAGTTGTCTAACTTGTACATCTGATATCTACTTAATAGATGAATTTGTTTTCTTAAACAATCCAATCATATATAAATACAAAATAATTAAGGATGTTTTTCTTCAAGACTCAGCAATTTCTAGAAAACCCAGTTTTATAGCTTTAAAATATCCTGCAGATAAATGAAGCAGTACATATAGAACATGAAAGATACTACTTTTAAATTTCATCAATATAGATTCAGCCTTCAGAATTATATTTTAAACCAACAGTGATAATCTATCTTCCTATCTCAAAAATACTTTAAGACACTAGGCACTAGTCAGTAGCCTAATCATGGTAATGGCATATACCAACTCTGTGGTCATCTTTAGAAATGGAACTTTCAGCTTCATAGCTGTTACTTACGTATGGTGAGTTCCAAATGCAATATCCAGTTTAGCCTATAAAAATGAAAAAGTTGATCATTAAAAATTCCCATTGTGCATTCAGGGGGTTGGAGTAGATGACCTTTAAAGGTCCCTTCCAGCCCAAACAATTCCTATATGCAAGAAAGTTAGAGGAGAGGTGCTTCATTCCATTTCATACCACTGCTCTCTAGTGGACAGATCACAAAATACATTGTGGTTTGTTTCGTTTTTTTTTTTTTTTTTCCCCTCAACCGCTTTATATGTACTCTTTGATTTCTAGAAGTTAAACTTGAAATGGCATTGTAACTCTTTGCTGGAACTGCTTCAGCAGAATTTCTGGTCTCTTAACATCAGTATTTTCAGAAACAGTCAACTTTGCAGGAAAGGATCTGAGGTTCCTACAGGATACAAAGTTGAACAGGAACCAGCAATCTGCCCTTGAAGGAAAGATGACCAACCGTGTCCTGGGCTGCGTTAGGAACGCTACCAGCATGTCAAAGGAATGTGATTCTGACCCTCTATTCAGTCAGCATCGGTGAGGCCACACCTGCAATACTGGGTCCAATTCATGGCTCCCCAGTATAGGACAAATGCAGACATACTGCTAAGAGCCCCACAAAGGACTAAGATGTGTAACAGACTGAAGCACCTCTCCTATGAGGAAAAGCAGAAAGCTGGGTCCATTCAGCCTGGAGAAGAGAAGGCTCAGATGAGATCTGGTCAGTGTGTATAAATATCTGAAAGGAGGGTACAAATAAGAGAGAGACAGGCTCTTTTCAGTTGTGTCCAGTGAAAGGACCAGAGGCAATCAGCACAAACTGAAACACAGGAGGTTCCATCTGAATATAAGGAAAAATTATTTTGGCTGTGAGCGTGACTGAGTACTGAGCACAGGTTGCCCAGAGTTGTGAAGTTTCCATCCTTGGAGATATTCAGAACCTACCCATGCATTTTCTTGCATAATTGGCTTTAGGGAGTCCAGCTCAAACAGTGGAGTTGGACAAGATGACCTTGAGGTCTCTTCCAACCTCAACCATTCTGTGATTCTGAAGCATACAATGACTGCTACAAGCAGTTTAATGGCTAACATTGCAAAGAAGAGAACAGAAGCCAGACAGAAATGCTTTATCAGTGCTTTGCTCTTATTAAAGGGCATTTATAGTACAATTTCCATGGAGGGAATGAAAAATGAGTTACATATGTTAAGAATATACTTTTAGCCAGTGATAGCTCCAACATTATGCCTAGTTTATATAGGAATGGAGAAGTTAAAATACTTACATTTTATTTTGGGGTACTAGCATAATGGAATGCACATAGACTACCAGAAAAATCTGAAGAACTATAGGAACTAGGACTACCATCACAAATGCCATTTCCCCCTGCTACTTACAATTAACTACACTGACAAGTTTATCATATGGGACAGGAACATAATACATTCAGATTCTTGTTGTTTGAAAAGGAAATAAATTAATATTTTTGCATATAATAATGTTGTTAGCATATCTGAATTCCTAATTTAAAATTGTTGCTATTCTACAACTCAGTGCAAACACACAATTAATAGGGCACACAACAGCCCAGAAATCCTGCCCTTGAGGACTCACTATGGTTGGCAGCTACTGCTATGTATCAATCTCTGGTAAGCCCATGGTTACCAGACTACCTAAGAAGAAAGGGAATTCCAAGATCCTCCTAACAAAGAGTAAGAAATCCCCATGATCAGTAATATACTCTACCCAGCAAAATCCTGAAATGCTGGTGAGTTGCCATATCATGTACCTCCCCCAGGCTGAAGCCAGTAACTTTATAACCTGGGGACAGCAAAAGAATTAGCATAACATCACAGATAAGCAAACTTCCTGGCACATGCCACTTTATCACAATTTTAAGATTATAATAAAGACTATTTGTAACAGCATTTGCTTGTGTAAAACATACTTGAAGTATCAGTCTTTGATGAGACTTCAGATTAGTGACAATAGAACTAAATTTTGCACTTCACACAAAAAATTTCAGCCATTACAAGAATGTGAGTGTAACATGCTAGTGGAGGTGTTCAGGAGATCCATGACATCTTTGAGGGCAGCATTTCTCTGCAGACCTTTTGTGGTTGATGGTCTACTGGAATTGCAGTAGATCAGGAACACACTTACCATGTTCTTGTGATATATTCCTTAAAGCACAGCACTAAGTTCTTGAGTTCCAATATAAGGTGTGTCTCATCCATAACAAGATGGAGTGCAACAGATGGTTTAATTTCAGCCAAAGAACGATACAAGTGTTAGTTACCTGACAAAAACTGATGTTCTCATAAGGGCGTGCTTGTGCAATCAGTTCAGCTTTGGATTCTCTCTTTTCGCCATGAACTAGCAACAATGGCTTCTTCCTTAAATAAAAGGAGATTAGTATTGAAACATCAGGTGAATTAGTAATCAGGCTAAACCACTCCATGTATCTACGATTTCTGGCCCCTAAATCTGATAGCCCAGCAGGAATAGGGCACCAAGATCTATATGCCTTATTAACTAACTCTGAAAAATCAGTAGCTACCATAGAACCTCTAAGAGAAAGACATGAAAAAACTTCATTAAAAAAAGAAAATGGGAAGCATGACGTAAATCAGACACCAAAATAGAAATTAATAATACAAGATCTTGTAAGGAACTCTTGTCTATAGCTGGACACAGACAAATAAAAGCCATCAGAAATACTTATTTAATCATTACCTTAGAGACAATGGGAAAAATGAGAGGGAAAAGGAGAGGGCTAGGTCTATTCTGGCAGTAGTTCTGCATTCACTAATACTTTGTGCTACTGCATTTTCAGTAAAATGCACAGAAAAGGAGAGAAGACTGTACATTATACATTTACTTCCTCTGCAGCAGGCTGCAATTGTCAGAAAGGAACTTCCAGCCAAGGTAAGAACTGCTTTCACAACAATATCCAGCAGCTCCAATCATATTATATCCATTACATCATCCTGATAATTTTCACAGTTTTCTTGAGCCCTTCCTACATTCATTCCTGTCTCCTGGCTCAGTAAACTGTATGGCAAAAAGCTTCTTGTTCTGTCTTTATAGATCATCTACTGCATCGTCATTGCAGCCCACAACAGGACCTCCTAAGAATTAATTAACAAAACTCAGAAACCAGCCATAGTGAACTTTGACAATTTAACAGTCTTGGAAAGAGGCAAGAAATCAATAGAGAACTCCAAGAAAAGCTAAGAGTCTAAACATACTTGATTGGTAAAAGTAATTTGCAACTGGAAGCAACTATTATAATTCACTTATAACAAGAATTTACACAGAACAATTTGGAAACTGTATCAGTCTCTGTAAAATAAGTGTACCTGAATTCCTGTGGATACTGTCTTACAAGCCATCCCACATCTATGCAGTAGTTAAACTTGTATGTAAGAAAAAAAAAAAAGACTCGTTAAAAAGAAAAGCAAAGTTTGTCAGAACAATTAACTACAGCAGCAAAGGTTCATATATGAAAGTCATCACTCAACACCACTTAGGTCACACAAAGCCTGTTGTTAAAAACATGTGCATTTTTGAATTTCACATGCTTTCTTTCATACTTCTTTACAATTCAGGAATTAATTTAAGTTATTCAAAAGCATATATTAGTGTTTGTAAAACTTAACATGCAGAAGAGAATCATATGCACATAATGTAAAAGACTTGGGTTTTGCCATGTGCTTATACTATAAATGATAGCAAAAGCTTCTATTCAGTAAAAACCTCCTAGATTACAAGGCTTTTTTTCCTTTCAGTAAAATAGTTTACATGCACAAAAAAATACACATTTTTTCAGTGGCACATTCCCCAAAAATCAGCAGAATGAAAGCAAAATCTTATGATTGCCTAAATGCTAAACAGAGCATGGGATGACTTTTGTATGTCATCCCTATTGTTGTACAGTTGAAAACATTTAGTCCCCTTTGTATTTTAACAAAAGTCCCTGGTACTACCTGGCACAAATTTGATTATCAAATTTAAGGTTAATAAAGTTCAATTTTGCATGCAGCAAACTCACCTGTGCAGAAGATACAAGAGTCCCAAAAAGAGGAGACAAAATATCTATTAAAAACATTAAAGCATAATTGAATAAAAAAAAAAAAGGTTTGAGAAAACATTTCACATCTTGAACAGTTTGCTAACTATCATAACACAAGGGGCCAGACTATTCAAAGACTTGGTCTAACAGATAAATTACTGTGCTGAATATTCAAGTCATTAGTTCTCCTGTGAAATCCTTATGATCTTATAAAAATCATTAACCTTCTCAAATTAGAAAACAAATTTTAAAGACTCATTAGGAAAATGACAAAGATCATATGGAGAAAGGGACATCAAACAAACATCAAGCCCTGAGAGAGGGCTTGAAGAACTGTGACAGGGTAGAAGCAATAAGGGCATAATTAATGCTCAAAGACTTAGCTGTTGCAGACTGACTTCAGGATATGTGTATCCTTAGTTCATTCACAGTTAACACAGAAAATTAATCTGACTTCAGATTTATAACCTCAATAACTGAATTACAGCAGCAGCCTGAAAACACCTTCTATGATAGGCAACAATATTTTATGCCTTATCTGTACAGAAATCTAGTTTTGTAGGTTAAATAACCAAAAACTCAGCCCCTCCACCAGCTCAACTAATCACCTAGCAAACAGCTATTCCTAAGAGAGGACAAGGCCAAAAGCCACAACAAATTCACCAAGCAGATAGACATACACGTCTCTGACACCAGGCTAGCATCAATAATCACTGCTCATGGCAAACACATGAGGTTGAGGAAAAGTTACAATCTAATTGTGTAGGTTTTCAGTCACTTGTTGTCCTTCAAAGAACTACAAAATTGTTCTGACTAATTTTACTGCATTTCCGTGGATAAATTTCTTGCTGACACTTGTTCCCAATTCTGTTTTGTGATGTATGAGATTTCATTTCTGAATGAGGGGATGTTTAAAGGTGCACAGAGCTGCTCTGCCTTACATCAAGCTACAACTACACAGCATTCCTGAAGCATCAGTATCATACACTGAATATTTCACTCCATCTTCACTTATGTTCATTTCTAATTGAGTTAAAATGGACCCAGAAGCCCAGCCACAGAACTTAAGAAATATTATCTTTTACTGCATCAAGTAATAGTGGATTACTAGGTCCAAACCACTTGGCAGCATGATGACCAGTGCAAATGACTACTCTGGGAGGATGGTTGGGCATCTAAGAGAAAGCATCGCTTTAGGAACCACGAAGGCAAGCTGTTTTCCCCAGATTAACTCACAGGAAAAGCAGCAGTAAAAAGCACCATATAATTTGCCTTGGTTAAATATACATTAGATTTGTGCAGCGTAACTCGGAAGTTAAAAAAAAATTAGAATCAGCAAAATAATGTTTTATACACCATCCTTCTAAAAGAAAGGCAAAGATAGCAATCCAATTCCTACAACTTGCACATTCAGAATATGAAGCCTCAGCTACATCAAGGAATATATGCATTTAAAAAATACCCACAAACCTAAAATAAGCATTATCTTGCAAACAAGTCTCCCAAAAGCCCACTTCTGTAGAAGCCACTTGTTCACCTTTTATGTGCAGGGCTCCAGAATTATAGCTCTGTTCAATTCCTCTGACTTTAGTGAGAAAAAACCTGAAAGGATTCCCTCCATTCAACAAATCCCAAGTATCTTGGGCTTCACTGGGTGTTTCATTATATTCCTCTGCTTTCTGATTTTTTGAAAGTTCATCATCTTCATGAAGGTTCAGAGAACGTTCTTCGGGTGCATCACATTTTTCTTCTTTTAGTGTTTCTTTGTGGGCATTCTTTTTCTGATCTTCAGGCTCTTCATCACTACTAGAGAGACACCAGCCTAAGCCTTCTTGGCTAGTTCTTGGTTTTCCTGTGGGAGGTATTTCTGCAGAAACACTTTTATCACTGAGCTTCAGGGGAGAAGCTTTTCTTTTGTGAGCAGCTTTCCTAGCTTCAGAGCATGCATATTGTGGCCCACTTGTTCTACCACGTCCAGCATCCAGTAGTGAAGATGTAGATGGTTTTTCACTGTCAGAATTTTCCTCAGTACTTTCATCACTGCTAGATACTGTCCATTTTCCATGTGCACCTTCCTGAAGCATGCTGCTAGGGGCTGGGAAAAAAAACCAAACAACAAAACACAACAAATTTTTTCTATGCTCAAGTCTGTTTCCCTTCCTAGGTTCCACTTTCTTACTATTAAGGAACTTTGCTTTTTGTATTTGGCGTAATCTCTATGCAACTTCTGACTTGGGAAAGTTTCATAGGCTTGCTTGTTTCTGTGCCCAGGAAACAAAAGGACACGTGCAATGGCACGTGCAATAGCCATCAGTGCAGCTCCTGGGGAAAGCTGCATATGGAAAACGGGCGAGGAGAGGGGCACGTACAGCAAAACATTTCAGAAGTTTTAAGAGTGTCCTGCATCATGCTGACATCTGTTGTGCCGACCCTAACGCTCAGCGGTAACGCTCAGCGCGCTCTGCCGAGGAGACGCAGGAGCACCGAGCCGAGACAGGGCCGCTCTTTCCAGCGGCCTCAGCGGGACCACAGCCTGGAACCGCTGACTCCCTCTACCGCTCCCCCGGCCCCGGCAAGGCCCCCTGCCGCGCCTGTCCCCTAAGCCGAGGGCGGCGAGAAGCCGAGCGCCGTACGGACGGGACCGGGACCCCATCCGCGCCAGCTCCCGCGGCCGAGGGAGGAACCGCGATGAGGCGGGGCCAGTGGCAGCGCGCGGCAGCTACCACCCCGCCCGCCTGCAGCCGAGCGCCAGCTGAGAAGGCGCGAACCGGCGCGCGGTCCGTGGCACCAAGAGTCCCAAGAAGCCCTCCCGCCCCGCGGCCCAGCGGTCACTTCCGCCAGGTGCTGACAAGCCCCACAGGCCAGGCCAGCGGCGTACCTGCAGACCCAGTGCCCAGGCCGCGCGCCCGACGTCTAAGGTGAAGAGACGATCGCGGCCCGCCTTCACCGCGCGCAGCCCTGCCCCTTCCTCTCGAGCCAATGCCGCGCCTCTGACTTCAGTCAATCGACGTCGGCGCTGCTTTTGTCCCACAGGAGTGGGCGGTGGCGTGCGGGTTGCTAGGCAGTGCAGGGGCTGCTGCCGCCGCTGCCGCCTCAGTCGTCTGCAGGAACTTCCGGCTCCGTAGCGGAGCGGGTGAGAAGCTCGAGGGGCGGCGGGCCAGGCCTGTGCTGTCTGTCCCGGGGCACGCCTCAGAGCTTTCCTGGCAGCCCCGGAGCGTACGGGCGTGGAGAGACGCTCAAGCAGCTCTGGCATCTCTCTTAAAGCTGCTAACCCGACTAATCAGTCACGTCTCAATGACCGAAATTAATGTAAAAAGTGGTTATTTGACCTTAATATTAGTTTAGGGCAGGTGCAGTATTGGCATGAATCGTTCATTCAGCTTGGTGTCTGAAGTACCCTGCTAATGAGGTAACTGCGTGATGACTTCAGGAAGGGAGTGGGAGGAAAACAGGTGTAAAGTTAATCAGCGTGGCTACATCAAAGTTCTCTCCACCTACCGGAATGAACTATCTTAGCATTTAGTTCTCATTACTCTAATTTATTACGAGCTTCTGACCGTAGTTAATAAAAAATGTGTTTCTATCATCATGCAATAAAATCATCAAGCTACACCTAGAAAAAACGTTAATGACATTTCAACTTCTTTGTGTAGATTTGTCAGTCCTTTATGCAGAGTTAAGTGTAATGCTTCTTCCTGAAACAATCTGTGGCTAGAGTCTTCAGTACTATGAGGTTAAATGTTTTATTATCAACCTTTAATGAAGGTCTTTTGTGGGAAAAGCTCTTAAGCAAGTTGCATGGTTTTATTCCTTACATGCATAGTCTATTGTCTAAGAGTAGATTCTGGAAACAGTATTTGTTTTTTAAAAGTACTTGAGAAAATTTGATGGTTTTGGACTATGCCTGGATTCCAGTCTCTCCTCATAGTTCCTGTCTATATAGTGACTTAACTGAGAATTGAAGATGCCTGGCATGTTTCAAGAAAAAAATCAAGAGCTTGTAGAAACAAATTTAATGTAATTTGGTTTCTAGAGTTCTGTACCATATATTCTAAGTTTGCAAAAAAGCCTTTTCATAATAAGGAAATAAACCATAGAAACACAGAAACTTTATTTTAACTTAAAAAAAGTTAAAATTATATTGTTTCAGTCCATATTTGGCTACTGTAACACAGTAGATCAACAGAGTTCTGAGAGATGTGACTAACCTTAAATAGCTTTTTTTAAAACAGCATAGTTTATTCAGCAAGTACCTGGTTTATTCTTCCCATAACAGTTATTTAAAGTAAAAATATTAGATCGGGTTTATAGTTTTTTAATGCAAATCACTTTCTTTCTCTAGGTTTTTGAAGCATGTGATGAAGATAACAAAGGCTATTCAAGCAGAGGACTTAAAAGTTGCTGTAGTAGTATTTGGTTATAAACCCTCAAAGGTATATATTTTTTCATTTATGTTCTAATGATCCACTTACATAGATGTCTCACTATTGAGAACTCCATGTACTGACTGTCCTGTACTAATTGGAGTGGATTAATGTAGGTGTGGTAAACAGAAGTACTTACAGATTCTTGAAGTAATTTTTTAATCTGGGGTCACTGATTTCAAAAGATAATAATCAACCCCATACCTTTCATGCTGCAGACTGTGATGAGTCTGCAGCAGTCGTATTTCATATGTGTACAAGGTACATAAAATGAGTGACTTACTGAGCTTGTTATTTATCAATTATTACTATTTATTGGTGATACACTCCTTTTCTTTTAGTCACTGGTTTCAGTAGATGTGAAACTAACACATTATAAAAATAAACATGTATTCTCAAAAATATAGCTATTTTTGTTTCCAAGTAACAGTTGGGCATTTTTAGTTTTGCCTTCTCTAATATAAAACTATACCTCTGTGAAAATCTTTAACAAAAGAAAGGTTTATTTGGAGAAATCATGTGTTGCTTACTCACAGGAAGATAAAGGATAAATTTGTATGGCTTAATGTAGTTTAGGAAGTTATGTTTCTACTCTAGTACTGCAAGTGATCTCAGAGTATGAAGAACACACATGCAAGACTTCAGAATAAATACACGTGTGGCTGTGAGTTTGTCTTTCTCATGGCATATAGACACAAACTTGACCAATATACTATAAAATATATTTAGCACGGAAATTATGATTAGTCTTTCTTCTCCAATTTGAGCAATCTTCTTCCCCAAGGACCACTTGTGAATATTTAATTTTTTAACCTAACTATGTATTTTAGGAAAATAGTCTTAACAAAATCATTAAAAAAAAAAAAAAAGAAAAGAAAAAAGAAAAAAAAAAAGCTGTCCATGACCATTTAAAGTCAAAACCACAGCAATGTTTCATTAAACTCTGAAAGCAGTCACCTCTGATACATTTCAGCTGTGGGTAAACATTTTCTCAATGAAAAAAATCTAAATTTGTCTCTAAAAATCATTCTGAGTTCTAAAGTGAGTCTTAACTGCTGAATTGTGAGTCTGAAAATGCTCAGCTTCCCCTTATCTATCTTCTCTGGTTTTTCTTTCATGTAAAATTTAGCTGTTCTGTTAAATTCCCTGAATGTTTCTTCCAGTGGGAGTACTCAAAATATGCTTAAGCCATTCAAACAAGAGCAGGTTCTGTGCATAAGTCATTGATGACTCCTTCTTGAGAGAGAGAAGTGGAGGACTCCTGGGAAGAAAGGAAGTGCAGGTTTAGTTATTTCTTCCTGAAAAGATGCCAAGTCACACCTGCTGTTTCTCTAGGCAGTTCTGTGACCACCTGGATGTAGACTATTTTGTCTGTGCAGCTGCACAAAAATTAATTAAAAAATGTTTGTTCCAGAACTGATTCTGTTGTCTCGTGGTTTTGCTAGCTCCTTAAGTGGGCCCAATTCCAGCAACTGTTGCTCTTTACCCAGTGACTGCTCATTGTGAAGTACTAAAAGATCCCTGGGTAAACTGGTACTTTGTGGCTTTTGCTAACATGCATAAACCATGGTTTATGGATGCTTTTGCTGATGGCTAAGCCTTGTTAGTGTTCCTTTCAACATTTGGGTAGTTCTTAATCTAGTTCTGAGAAACACAACTTTCTGCGTGCACCATAAACACAGAAGTTAACAATCCTGAAAGTTCATTGTTAGGATCCAGATCTTGAGCAAATTATTGTGCATTTTATTTTGTTGTTAAAATAATTAAAAGCGGAGACTCTGGTAAGAGCTCTTGAATCTCTTTGAAAGTCACAAAGAGCAGCCTTGTCAATGACAGTACTTTCAAGAGCTTTTCAAAAAAATAGTGAATGGTGTGCATGTTACTTCTTAAGGTGAAACTGTTTCCTCAACTACACTGCATATTAACATAAATTTTTTTCAGTAGAAATGGCAATTACTTAGTGTCATCAACGGCAATCTAGCATCTGCATTTTTCTTACGTTGTTTCTGCATCTTGGGTTTTGGTCATTTTTTTAAATAAATTCAAATTAATACTAATGTTACCCACTAGATGTCACGAATGAACACTTTACTGGAGGAGGTGGGACCTATGAATTTGAATCACATTCCTACTCCACTTGCTTTTTCAAAAGAATTTGTTAGGACAATTCTATATTATTATTTAGAAAATATTTTGTGTGCTTATTCGTAGAGATTCTGAAATGACTACTGTTTAAAATTAAGCCTTCTGAAACAAGTGACTGGGAAAACCTGAAAATAGAAAGAAATTAACCTGATTGTTGGACTGTTAGTGTTTGTGATATATTTACTAGCTTGTAAAAATCATCATTTCTGGGAACTAGGAGCATTGTGGCACTTCGACCCCACCCCCCCCTCCCACCAACTCCCTCACACCGCCCTTCCTTCTCGCATCTATCGAGTTCTCGAAAAAATATAATGCTTTCATGTGTCTTTTTTTTCTCGATA
>JANIJG010013662.1:0-11004 GCA_024611175.1 Megaceryle torquata
GGTATGTTTTAACTAAACCTTCTTAAAAAGGCAAGGGAGAACCATTTCACACACACACAAAAAAAAAAAATGTGTGTAAAACATCACCCTCTTCTTCTTCCGAATAAAACTATTTGACAGATGTGGCTTAAATTCAGAAGTGGTTTTGGTCCAGCACAAACCTCAATTTCACTTAAAGGACAGCTAATGTTTAAAAAGTTCATCTTAGTCTGCCATGAACTATTCAAAACCACTGTGATCTTTAGAACAAGTAAATACATGGTGCATCTTCCCAGACCAGCTGCACCCACCTCTAGCACAGGATGGTTAGGGGCTGTTGCAACGTGCAGGTTTCCAAGCATCCTATCACACCTTCCTTTGACCTCCAAAAGCCTCCAATGAGTAAATTTCCCAAACTTGTCACGAAGCAAAAAGGAAAATGGAAAAGCTCCCAGATTTTACAGTAAATGTCACAGGGCAGAGGAAGTTCAAAGCATGAGCAATGCTTTAATAACTATCATCCACTGTATGCCTACAGCTGCTAAGGGTGCATTCATACTTAACTTTGGTTAAAATTGTATTCTGAGAAGGAATGTAATATGCAAAAGACATCTGCTCTTTACACATGTCTAGAATGAGGGAAGGCTGAGACAACTGCTCAATATACACATATGGTTGCTATTAAAGTGCTATTATTTGCTAACCATTAGCAAAAAGTAGTATCTGAAATTTCCATAGTAATATCTCATAAGGTATAGTTAGACCTGAAAACATCTGTGTTAACAGCATGGTAATGTTGACTTTTAGAATGCTTTGACATTTTTTTCCAAAGAAGAGACTAAACCCAAAGAACAATACACCCAAGACAACGGTGAGATGTTTTTTTACATATTTGGCTATTTTGTTAATAGGTTTAATATTTGAGGAAAAAAAAAGACAAGCAAAAATTTTTACAAGCTTCTATTTAAAATCTTGAATTTTGACAAATATGTATTACAAAGTTAAGATGCTAATATTGAAGGACACAAATTTAATGTAACCCGGGTGCCCAGTAAGATCTCAAATAGTGGCAGGTGAGCCTTTTTTATTAGTGACAACACCCTGGAGCATGGTAGATGTATTTACACTGAATGTTTATCAACTTCTAGTGAAAAAATTACAACTGATAGATTAAACTGTGAACAAGTCAAAACACAGGTTCTGGAAGGGTGATTCTTCAGAGATGTTTAGAAGCAAATGGAAAACATCCATCTTAATTCATTATTATTGCCCATTTGCCATGAATTAGTGGATATTTATGACCTCTATTACTGAGGAAGGAAGCACAATGTTACATTAACGACTGACATCTAGGTACTGAATTATGTAAAAGGAGAGCACAAAAACCTATAGTTTGAAACAGTTTTGAAGCATCAGTTGCACCAGCATGTTAACGTGGTACAGTAGATAGGCATCATGTGATTAACAGGTACAACCCAAACAAACAAACAACAAAAGCCAGAACAAAACAAAATCAACCAACCAACGAAACAAAACCCGACACCCAAAACCTGAAAAACCCATGTATAAGCAGCTCCTCTTGGCTAGAGAAACATAGCCCATCCTGAAACCACTAACTATGGCTAATCTGATAATTGAAACTAAAATGCACACAAGTCTTGGCACAATCTTGAATCATAGTAGCAAAAAAGAATGAGTTCTTGTTGAGTGTATTTTGCTGAGAAAAGATGTAAGGACTGGTGGAGTCACTGGTGATTGTCTAGAACCTGATGAAAGCTTGATAAATGTAAATAAATAGACTGTGTTGTGCAGTAATTAGTCATTTAACCTACATACAGTGAAACTTTTACATGGTGCTAATAAGTAACCTTTGCAAAGGAGTGTTCAAGCACATGGATTGAAGCACCCAGTTCTGCTCTTCAAAATTCCTGCACCAGCCAGAAAGGAAGCAGCTCTCTGGATGGTGACAGTATTCACATACATGGGTCAACCAACACTTCAGCTTACTTGCCCTAATTACCTGATAACTGTTAAAAAATATAAAGCAGAGCTTTGTGTAATATGTAAATTTTGCCTCATGATTGCAGGCATTGTGCTGTTCCTGTCATGTTAACAAGAGGGTCAACAGACCCAGTGGTGGGTCAAATGGCATCAGATGCCAACTTTGTATCATTTATGCTCTTGAAGTTAGAGAGCTTCTTTTACTGCTTCTACAGTTTCCAGTGGCCATGATTCTTCAGCAAGTTAACATTCTGTAAGAAAAGAATTCTTCTTGCTGAATAGGGATATTACTTTACACTCCTTCCCCCAGCTATTGGTTTGAGGTGCTGTGAAGTCAAAGAGTAGACCAGGACTAACTAAAAGGTCAGTTAGAGCCCGAGATGCCTATTTTCTTATGGGAAGCATGGTATTTGCATCTCAAAAGTCTCACAGTACCAAACTTTGAGGTCATAAAGTGTTTGCAAGATGTTTGTTGCAGTTCTTTGAAAAGGACATGAAGTTGAATATGAGGACCTCATTTCAGAAGACATAGTCCACAAACCCGTATTCAACATTTACAAGTAAATGAGCAAAGAGAATCTTTTTCAAATTCAAATTTTCTTAGAAAAGATTTGTTCATAATGTAGATCTACTTTCAAATTCTCCTTACAAGCAAGGCAGAGATCATACAGATAGTGCAACACTGCCATTTCTCGTGCAATGTTTTTTAAATATTACTCCAATGCTCCCAAACAGCAAATGCTTACAAGTCTCACTGCAGCAAGTCCTCAGAAAAGCTGCTGCTTGCAACCCCGGTGAACAGCAACGCCAGCCTGCTGGGCTCCGCGGAGACTGCCGCCTTCCTCAGCTGCATTCCTGCTCCTTCCGAGGAGGCAACCTCCCTTCGTTCAACTTTTAAAACCTTTTTACAGTCGCATTTTCCTCCTCTCTGTTCAGCCTCAGTGGTCCGGGGTAGTTTGGCTTTCAGAGCAGTAAGAGTGGCACCTAGTGGGCAGCTCTGCTCCAGGGATCAGTCCTGGAGCACCCGCTGCTCACCTGCTAAATCTATTGCTTTCAGATCCATTTGACTTCATGTGGAATATGTAGCTAAGCAGTTACAGCCACCCTCGCTTTGCTCTGTCCTTCCCTATCCTAGTGGCTGACAGGAATGTGGAAGTTTTTAAGGCAGCTATTTACAATTAATAAAGTACAATAAGAGAAGAAAAAAAAAAGCCAGGATATCTGTTTCTAGAAGTAATGCATTAGTAAAACAAGTAAGCAAAGTGCATACAGATTGTTTTTATATGTCATGGTATTCTGCTTTTGCTAGGTGTGAGAGGCACAAAACATTATGCAATAGAAGTCAATCCTCAACTGTAAATAAAAAGACAAAGCTTTTTTTTTTTTTGTACATTTATGTTATGGATTTAATAGAAACACCATAAGAAGTGGAAAACCACGCGAGATGTCCAAAACTTGGAAAAAAAGAAATAAATTATCAAATAAGAAAATACCATGCAGTTGATACTAACAGTTCAGTAAATACATTCTTCCTCGGCTACTTAAATAAAATGCTGCCTGGAAGGCAAAGGTAACTGTAAATTGTGCTGAAAGCCAGACCACCTAACAGTCCTTTAAAAGGACTCTATCAAGATTTAATGCCTTTCCTCACCCTCTCTGGACCCAGGTATTTAAGGAAAACAACAGGTATTTAAGGAAAAAAGTGGATCATCAATCTGCTTTCAACAACAACAACAAAAAAAAAAGGGGCAAAATGTAAAAACCTAGAATATTTCTGCTGATTGAAAGAATTGGATGTTATGTTAATGATTATGGAAGTGCTCATATTAAAGAATAGAAGTTCACATTAACAGCAGCATTAGTTAGCTTCTGTGCAAACACTGTGAATTTGCAAGGCTCCAAATCATCTTGAAGCATGTCTGAGCTCCTCTGTGGTTTACAGTCCCCTTGTCTCAAGGAATAATTCTAAGAGTAAGTTCTGGAGGACTTTTTTCCCCTTCAGAGAGGAACTATCATTCTATCATTTCAGGAACTATTTCTGTGCTAACCTGCTAATTTAAGTGGTGGATTGTACAGTCCCAAAATATTATGCACACTTTCACTTGAGCAGAGGTTTTTTGAGTTACAACAGTATTATGTAAATTGTAGTGAAAGTAACTAAAAAATTCTGCTCTCTTGAGTGCAGCAAAAGGAGAGAAGAAAAAGACTGTGAAAAAGCTAGCTACAGTTTAATAAAGCCAGAGATCAGGCTCACTGTGAAAAGAAGTGCTGCCTTCTTCCAAAGAGCCCCTAAGTTATTCAGCTAAGAGAAGGAAAGGTACAGATTTCAATGTCTACTTTCTGCAATTCAGAGCATAGAAATGAACCTCAGTCTTAACAGTTTGTACACAGGTCTCCCAACCATAGAAATAATGGCCCTGCCTTGAGAGGGAAGGGCAGGAAGGAGTTTAAGAAAAGGAAATAGTAGAGATGAAAAGAGAGCAAGTCCTAAATTTTTGCTGCTAGAGCTAATGTTCAAGTTGAATAACTTTGTTCTTCTTGGAGAACCACACTTGAATTTTCCACAGCCTAGGTAACTGTGTGGAATGAAAGCTGGTTTTGGCTCCAGGAAGAGGACAAGAAAGGATGACAAAGCAGTGATTAAATCAATATGTTCCACATCCAGATGACCGCTACAGTCTGTAAGTCACAGAAACCATCTGCTGCTAATTTTGATCACAGAGACCAGTGCAGACTTGAGAAAACCTTTGAGAAAAAGAACCCAAGAAGCTCTAACTGAAGGACTTTACTAAGCAAAACTACATATTTGATATTAGATATGTCATCTCTAAGGAAAAAGAGCTCGCAATCAAAATCACCTGAACAGAAACTACTTATTTTTGTCACTACTGGTACTAAAGAGAAAAGGAAGGAAAGACTTAAACATAAATCCTCCTCCAAGAGGATTAATATTTTAAATTCAAGTGTAAGTATTCATAGTCTTACAATAAAGCCATCTCTCTTTCTTTAGCACATTTAGTCATTGGACTGCAATATTAACATGTTTTACATTGCTACATTATTAGTGAGAAATCTGAGCCATGTACCACCTCCAATCTAGAAAAAAAATCTTTTTTTTTTTTTTTTTTTCCAGAAGACAGACAGAGTACTGCACCAAATTCTGACCACATCACTACCAGAATGATAGAAATAAACCAGAGAAGTTTGGAGAAAAAGGAAAGAAAGAGGTTATCCACATAGCTCAATGCTTAAGGATCTATCTGCTTCTTTATGAGAAAAGACTAAAAGTTTATGCAACCTGGTTGATTAATTATTTATGACATTATTGGGAGAAATGGAGTAAAAAGACAAAAATGAACACTCTGAATCAGAACAAGTTTCAAGCAGGGAGAAACTATTCTGAAGCTGTTCAGCTCCCTCCTGGAAGAGCAATAGAGCTCCTATTGCTCACACTGTTTAAAATTAAGCCAGAGAAATGAAGAATGATAAAACATGAACAATTCTTTTTTTTGTTGTTGTTGTTTTTCACTCAATATGCATTTATGAACAGAGGTTACTGGAGGGACTGAGAATTTATTTATGAGGCAATGAGATGCAAATATACTAATGCTTATTTATGCACACTAATTTTCCAAGTATCACTGAGATGTACTTCAGTCACTTCAAGGATCCCCATTACATTTTCAGTTGGTGCCAAGAACCGCTTTGGTGCTGGCAATGTCTTCACTGTGTGATCAGGCTGTAGCTGCTCTTGCATCTGTATTCCCAAGGCAAAAATAACTCTGCAAGGAAACATGTTCAGCAAAATGGATTTCTGCATTAATTTCAATCTTGTATTAAAAACAAAGCAGTGGAAGTTTTAACTTGTGCTAAGGAACCAAGAGCTCATATTTTAAGAGTTAGTTATTACAGAGTTATTACTAATGACCATTCCATTCATATTCATAAGATGCAGTATCTAACAGAGCAAAGTTGGTTTGTTTCTCGCCTTTGCCAGACTTGAAGCTTTTGAGATCTTTGCAGGACAATATTTATCAAGACAGAAGATTACTTTTGTAATCTGAGCTACTAAATTTATTCCTAAATAGAATTGACTTCAGACATGCATGAAATTATAGCAATAAAGATTTCCATCTTGTTCCCTAGCTGAAAAGTGTTACAAAAATTATGGAAAATTACGTTATGCCAACCTGACCACATCAGCAGAAATTTTAAATACATGCCTTTATGAAGGGGAGAGGAAATTATTATAAACTAGGATAACTTCACAGAGTGCTGCACCCTGTGGACTGATTAAAACCATTTGGAGCTCTCTCAGAAACGTCTGCACCTTGCTCAAGTACAAAATACTGGCATGCCTGTAGATGCTGTGGCACATCAAGCTGCCTCTGGCAGCTTATGCATGGGCACTGCAACAGCCAAGAACCTCACCTCAAACTTGAACAGAGGGATGCTAACAGTTTCTACTGAACAGTCCAGACAGCGTGAAAAATCTGACAGTTTTCAAGCAAACTGTACTTTAGCATAGCTAAATATGATGTTACCACCTATCACAAGTTGCATTCGGAAAAGTTATTTCCGTCACAATGAATTAGAGGTCCAGATGCAGCTGTTCCCCCACCACATGACAGAGCCCGAGCACAGTCCGTAGCTTTGCTAATGGCAATAGGTAAAGGGCATGAGACATTACAGTCCTTGCTTGCTTCAGACTCCCACGTTCAGTCTGAGAGAACGCCAGGGCAAAAGCACTAATAAGGTTTGTGGATACATGAACATGACAGCAATAGTTTGAAATAAGGAGGTGATATCATTCCTTATGCAGCACTGATGAGGTCAGCGTGGGAATACAGAGTGCTGATGTCCAAATTTTAGAATGAGTGATAAATTTTGGAAAGGACATAGACAGAAGCAAAAGATTATCTACAGGCTGGAAAAAGCCCTACGGTGAAATGACTTTTCCAGCGCAGAAGTCTTCAGAATAGAGGATGATCTTTTGTCTCTATAAGTAAGCCTGCAGACAGATGAAATGATATGGGAATGGAGATTTGGAACAGAACTGGGAGCAGTTTCAGAAGTATGTAATTCTCCTCAGTTCTGTGCATTGCAGTAAGATTTTTCTGGTTTTGGTCTGGAGACCCTCAATGCATGTGAAGTGTGCAACCCTAAATTGCTTCCTTTTTTTTTTATGGAATACATACAACTCACAGAAAATATTTAATATTTGAGCATACTCATAAATTGTAATGTGCTTTAAAAATACTTTACAAAGTTAAAAGCCATTATTTAACTGGAGTTTGGGGGCTGATTTTACGCTGCTCACAGCTTTAGATTCTCCTACAATTTGAGTGGTTCAGCACAGAAGTTGAATACTCAGCATATATACTACTTTAAAAAAAAAAGACAGAATAAATAAAAATAATTTTGAACAAAGGATTCATGCTGCAAGAAGAGGAAATAATGTTCATCAAAAATGCAAAATAAAATTTAAAAAAAACAAACAAAAAAAAACCAACCCCACACACCACAACAACTTGAAAGACAGGACTACAGGATCATCAAAAAACCCTACTAAACCCCCAATATTTTATTAATAAGCGCCATACTGCATCTTCCTAAATTTCTCCCTCATACTACAGTGCCTGTGAAATGATAGATTCTTTATTAGGATAACAAAACTATACAAAAAATAGTATATCTGGTTGTTGTCTCTTCTTATACTCCAGCTGAAATGCTCTTCCAGGCAGAAACCAAAGTGAAGGAAATGCCTCTACCCTAAACCTGTAATTCTGAAGCTTCTGCTGAGTTATTGAAAATAACACCACACATTTAAATAATATTGCTGAACTTAAGACACTGATTAGATGAATAACTATTCACCCCAAACCCTGCACAACTACTTTTCTTATGTATAACACCTCAGATTTTCATCACTCTTCTGCCAGTGCTTTGCCATTCCCCAGTTACTCAACCAGCCCAGCCTCCCCTCTCATTCTGGCTAACAGAAAGGTTTGCAAAGAACCGTATAATCACTAATGAAAGTAAAAAGATATAGCAACGTTTTAAAAATGTGAGCAGAAAACAAAATAATAATTGTGAAAAAGTCACCACCTTCTATCCCTAGGCATAATTTGGCATTAATTTGCCAGTCAACAAAATCCTTCTCTGAGGAAACACAATTTGGATATATTTAAATGTGAAAGATATCCAAGCCATGTACAGATATACAGTTCTTGATGCAGCCAGATATTTTTGTTTATTCTACAATAACATTTTCCCTCAAAGGCATCAACCAAAACAGTCAATTTTTCCCTTTTAATCCAACTTCTGTATATCTACTAACCACAGAAATTTTACAGTGTATTCCATTTATTTCTTTAATGTCACTATGAACAGAAACCAGAGACAACTTAAAAATATTGTCTGCTATTTTCAGTGTTTCTGAATGAACAATGTTGGAGCAGGTATCTGATTTCTCTCGCATCTGGAGCATCACCCTTTCAAATAAAAATGCTCACCCCAAAGTCAAGAAAGGATAGTCCATAAAACAGACTGATAATTTTAATAAATTCAGGATTTTAAGGGCTGCACGTGAAGTCTTTTGCACAAACTTCATTTGCTGCAAAGTTCATATTCTACCTAAACCACCAACTGCTGTCATATTTGGTGCAACTTGTTATGGGTGGAAAGATAAGCAGCAGGGCAGCAAAAAGAGGAGGTTTATCTATGGCAGCTAATCTTCTCAATCAACAGCACTCAGCTCTGCTTAACAGCCGTTGCCAAGTAACGAGGATCAGCTTTTCTTATCGGCTTCATAATGTTTCATTGACTATTCAGACTAGAATAGAAAGCTGTGACACTCAGGGTTATGAGCAGCACAAAACGAAAATGGCATATTATGTGGTATGAAGAAGAGAAATCTTTTAGCCCTCACCTTATCTGGACAGTGACTGTTACTCAAAAAAAAAAATCATCTATCATTTTCTGCTCTTATTTTAATATCACAAAACAGTAAAATATATCCACATATACAAGATTTCAAGATTTTTTTTTTTAAGATTGTTGTCAGGCGCTCAGCAATCCACTGACATTACCAATACCTCTTACACAGAGGACAAGGGTTGCGCAGATCCCCATTACATTACTAAAAAACAGGCGTACACTGCTTATTCTAAAGCTATGGCATAAGCTTCAATGCTTTGAGGGATGTCTTCTAAGTGGGATATTCCTCAAACCTTGATAACCATGCCTAGAATAAGACAATCTATGCAAAACTGACAACATTACATTTCTTTAACAGTATTACTACTTCTCTCTCCTTCCTTCATCTCTGCACAGATTCTAGTTTTTGGTTCATATATTGTTATGCTTCATGTACTGGAACAGGAATAGCAAAGCCTTATTGCATCTCTTCTGATAATGATTTTTTAGTATGATCCCCTTTTCTGAATATCTGGTTACTAAAATTTAAATCTGGGCTCATCTAGAATTGTGATGAGTTCTGTCATTGTATTAGCATATTACAGACAGCATATACAGAATTATATCATTACCCACCACCAGAAAAAAGTGGTAAATGAGAGAATATGCTTAGACATATTCACTGTATCATAGAACCTAATGATAGATTGCCCAAATTAGAAAATAAATTTGTTCACCCTTTGTTCCACTCCAAAGAATGGTTAACCAACCCCAAGACTCCTCAAAGTTTTGTCTTTGATATATTTTACACATTCTCAGAAAATGGAAGAATAACCTGCAATAAATTTTACACTCACTGAATTATCTGTCCTGCATATAAAGTTCAGGTATGGATTTAAGGCAAATATTTATAAGCATTTGAAGTTGCTAGTACTTCTGAAGGTTGTTGTGTTACCCAGTCTCTTTCTGCACAAACTCCAATGTATTCACTTACCATTAAGTACATGCCTAAATTTATATTCATTACCAGTCTCACAGATGCTACTATTTTTATATTTCCATGCTTTAAAATAACTATCTGTTTAAGCAGTTTTCTCTACTGCAGCCTCCTCAGTGTTCCATGGTTGTCTTCCTTTACCAAAATTTTAGAAAAACCTGAAAAAATTAAAAGCAGTTGCAAAATGCCGCAAGTATCATCTCATACCCTTCAGGAAGTTTTTAAGCTTTGCCATAGTATGGAGCCCATAGGATGAAAATCCTCTCCTGAAGCAGAAACACTTTTCTCTGGCACTGAAGTTTTCTATGCAGGTACAGTTTCAAAGCACTTAGGTTGAAGTGTCTTCCATGATCATGATGTAGTGTGACATGGCTCTGGGTTCTCTTACATTTAGAATGGGATTGATGATGCATTTAGATGACCTGAAGGAGGGTTAACTTCTCCACGTACTCAACTCCTTCAATTTTTCATCAATGAGAATAAAGAAATTTCAAATAAGAGAAAGTATTATTTCTAACAACAAAGGCAATGCTTCTTTTCATACTAATTGGCCTAAATTTTAGGAAAAGTGTTTTAAATCTAATTAAGCCCACTGAAACTTGCATATGAGATTAGATGGGTAGTTGCTCCAGTTCTAGCAAAGGAGAGAGGGACACATGTTGAAGGTGATTTGGCGAGAGTAAAATCTCAATCATTAAATTGAACAGATATGAATAAATTCACAAGACTTTGATGGATTAGCCGTAACAAGAGAACAAACTCTAAAACAATCTGTGCATTCAGCCTTAGCTAAGGTTCAACTATCAGTTTTCACTCCACTTGGCTTTTCAGCTAATGAACACTAAGAGGAGGTGTAACACCTATTTCAACTCACTTAAATATAATATTAAAGTAAGAGGAGGTTCAAATAGTGTATTTATAGATTTATTACTTATAAGAATCTATTGTCTTTCACTCACTGAATCTATTTGAATAATTTATGGAGCATTATTTTATTCAGAGGGTGACAACATAAAAATAAATTGTATTTCAAAATATATTTCCTTCACTACACATCTATATATATATATATATATATATAAAATGCAGGAAAAAAAAACCCAAACAAA
>JANIJG010013662.1:14989-25575 GCA_024611175.1 Megaceryle torquata
CCACCAATATAAAAAAAAAAAGAACTGTTTTTTTTTTAAAAATTCCCCCCTTAAAAAAAGGATATTTCCCCGCCACAACATATTCCCCCCCCCCCCCCCCCCCCTTTTTTTTTTCCCCTATATAGTTGCATTGCTTTAGCTATTACTAAATTTTACAAAGATTCTTAGAATTTTCAGCTTCTAATGATTTCTTTTCTGTCAGTCAGGCCAATCACTCAACACATCTACTTAAAAACTGCTTCAATCTCTCTTTGAACAATGCCACTTTCGGGTAGGTGATGAGGGCTAATCATCAATGAAAAAATATAAATAGAACCAATGGCTGCTTAAAATATATATTTTAATCCTTCAGAAATCCACTGGGATATTAACAAAAGGTGGTTTTGTCTGCAAAAAGGCATTAACATAGCCATTTATAAAACTAATAGGAAAGCGAGCACTGCTCCAGTAATAATGAAAGTACACTGCAGAATAACATTATGGAAATAGGATACCAAATTGAAGAATTGACCTTGGGGCCCTGGCTTATCCTGGATGAAGATGACTTGTGAAATGAAAATTTGGCTGTAATTTGCTCTTGCTTTCCCTAAAAGGTTGAAGCATTTCTATTTCAAATGAATAGAACGACTGTTAATTTCCTAGCATTAAGCAGGGTGATCTTAAATATAGTTATTTAAGTCTATTCAAATATATTTTCAAGTCTTATTTTTGTTCTTAGAAAAACAGAACTGTCTTTCTGTGATTTCTGTCATAGTCAATTTCTAACAGTTAATTTTTAAATCACTTCAGAGAGAAGTACCTGCTACAGTTGAATCAGTTGGACGCACTATACTTACATATCAAGTGTTTATTCTTAGAATCATAGAATCATTTTGGCTGGAAGAGACCTTCAAGATCATCAAGTCCAACCTTATTCCTAGCCCTATCAAAACCACTAAACCATGTCCCTAAGCACAATATCTACCTGGCTCTTAAACACTTCCAAAGATGGTGACTCCACCACCTCCTTGGGCAGGCTCTTCCAATGCCCGACAACCCTTTCAGCAAAGAAATTCTTCCTAATATTCAGCCTGAATGTCCCCTGGTTCAACTTCAGGCCATTTACTCTTGTTCTATTGCTCATCACTAGGGAGAACAGACCAACTCCTTCCTCGCTACAATTCTCCATTTAACAAGATCCATTGGTCTGAGTATTTGATACTACAGGTGAACACAAAATACAGAACATGAGGACATGCCTTCAAATAATTGTATCACTTTCAAATAATGGTAAAAGAATATAATCTCTTTTTGGAAAAAAATAATGGCTGAAAATATGAGCATATCTTTGTTTAATATGAGACTTATTTAATAACAGCCATCAGTGCATCCATGGGTAAATGTCACAACATGATAGTCATAATTCAAATAAATAAAAACAAAGCAGAAGTCACAGATACATTATACAATAAGTCAGAAGTTTGCATACAGTACTGTCCTTAAAGGTACCAAGAACCAAAGGAAAGGTTCCTAGAAGATCCACAAGTCTTCCAATACATCTTTTACACCAATAGTTTTAAATATTGGTATGATAGGAGTGCCTAGCATCCTCAATAATTGTTCAGGGAATATGTTTGAAATGCAAACAATAAAAATCCATCCTTATGTATATTTACATATCACTCAATTCTTTATGTATATATGCATATTTAATATTAAATTGTAATATGTAAAATAAAATAGTAATTGAAAAAACTCTGCCCTGAGGAGAATACATTTTTAAAAAATAGTATTTATAGCATTCAATTATGGATAAACACAGGTAAGAGCTTAGCAAGACCAGCCAGAATGACAAGCAATACTAAACACAGTCCAGTTCCCTGAACATACTTCGTATGCTTCACAGAGGAGAATTTCAAGAAGGAATCTGAAGGACAGTTTTAAGTTGGCTTATGAATGGCTACAAACAGGTTCTGTCAAACGTGGGAGATGTAAGGGAGAAGGGAAAAGGTGCTTATTTGCAAATGAATACAAAGAAGATAAAGCCTGAGGTAACTGGTAAAACAGAAAAAGGAATTAAAACCTATATATTTATATGAAACAGGCCTAATACATTATGAGCCTGCATTCAAGATGAGCAAAATACTTAAATCACATGTCTAAACACAGAGATTCTAAATTTGCTTTGCCTTTTACCAAATTTCAAATTAACCCCCCCCATATTTTTCCTATTAGCAACTTCCTACATAATCTTACTGTTCAGTATATTGATTTTCTTTTGTTTAGTACAGTGGAACCAAGCACAAACAGTAAAAATCTTTCAGAAATCAATGATTTCTAAGAAAAT
This sequence comes from Megaceryle torquata, assembly GCA_024611175.1. Classification (NCBI taxonomy): domain Eukaryota; kingdom Metazoa; phylum Chordata; class Aves; order Coraciiformes; family Cerylidae; genus Megaceryle; species Megaceryle torquata. Next base: position 17,316 of record JANIJG010013662.1, read on the forward strand.
ATTATTCAGTAGCAGTTTACCAAGGTTTTTTTTAGGGGGGAAAAAATATCTTGCTTCATTCTACAATAGATAAAAAATTAATCTATTGCTTTACCTCAGAGATAAAGTAATGCAATTTGTAGTTCATGTACTTATCAAGCCACAGCCCCAGTCTAAGAGACAGACCAACAGCTCTATATGTACTGGTAAACTAAACCACGCTATAGATCCCTCCTGGGCTGTGGCATTTGCTAACATGTTAGAAAGGGCTTTGGCATGGTTTTGTCCCAGCTAATGCTCTTCCACACTAACCATACCGATAGCTCATGTGCTACATTTCAAGACTCTCTTTACAGTAGGCAGTGCATATCTGGCCATCTGTTGACCAGAGATAGCCCACTCTATGCTTCTCAGATGCAGGGCCAGACAGGGTGTTTCTGTAGCCCATATACCCACCTACATTTAAGAACGCAGCATAAACAGCGGTAGGTATTGATTCTCTCCAGACTGTTTTCCTTGCAACACTTATGCATCTCACAGCTACCTGACACCATTAACAGAAGTGCAATTTGGCTTAAAGGGCAGTGAAGCAACTGAGTTTAAAGCCAAGTATAGGATAAGAAGAATGAAAGGAACTTCCTCCGGTATGCGTTGTGCATCACACAATTCCTCTGATAAAGATATATCCAACTTCACCTTCAAGACATTTCTCATTTTTTCCTTTCAAAGTTCATCTCTGGAACGCAGCTCCAGATCCCATAGTACTGGAAGGATCCTCTAAAGCTGATTCTGAACCTACCCATAAGTCATTAGTGTCTATCCATCTCATGCTAATACCGACCTTCAGCTTAAACAACCCTTTTCTCTCCCTGGTATTTTATCAGTAACCTACTTACAGATATCAGCTGCATGATCAGGTTATCATCTGAATATTAAGTACCATCTCTCAGGTTTAGTCTTCAAGGCTAGTTAGCATGTCCTCCTCTAGTTTCCTCACTGATGAGAGACTTCATTCTCTAATCTTACCTGTCTTTTTTTCTGCATACACTCAAGTTTCAGCAAAACCTTCATCAATAGCTCTGAAAGAAAATGTCTACACAAGTACAACAGCAGTGTACATAGCTGTAACAAGACACTACTTTATATCTTTCCTAACATCCTAGGTGCGTACTAAAATTGTCCATGGACTTTCATGGAAACATGGTAAGCATGTGCAAGCAATTGAATAATTACATTCAAGCCCTTCTCCTCTTCTGCCATTTCCAGCTGAGAATGTTCAAACAGTCAAGCTTTTAGTTCTTCACTATATGACCTTTCACTTTGTACTATTCACATCACTGAATCATAGAATGTTAGGGGTTGGAAGGGGCCTCAAAAGTCCAACCTCCCTGCCAGAGCAGGAACACCTAGGTCAGGCCACACAGGAACAGATCCAGATGGGTCTTGAAAGTGTCTAGAGAAAGGAGACTCCACAACCTCTCTGGGCAGCCTGTTCCAGGGCTCTGTCACCCTCACAGTATGGAAGTTTTTCCTCATGTTGAGGTGGAACTTCCTGTGTTCCACTTTGTGACCATTACCTGATCATGATCCTCTGAGCTCTATTGTTCAGACTGTTCTCAGCCCATCTCAGCATCCCCTCTTCTAACCCACACTTCCTGCACTTACCCACAAGGATATTATGGGAGACAGTGTCAAAAGCCTTGCTGGAGTCAAGGTAGACAACATTCACTGCTGTCCCTGCATCTAACCATTCAGTCACACTAACATAGAAGGTTATCAGATTAGTCAAACATGACTTTCCCTTGTTAAATCCATGCTGGCTACTCCTGATGTGCTTAGAGATGACCTCTAGAATGAGCTGCTCCATCACCTTTTGAGGGATGAAGGTGAGGCTGACTGGTCTGTAATTTCCAGGATCAATATGACTCCAGCATTATTCTTCTCAGAGCTGCACGTTCTTTTCAGTGTAATATTCCTCTTCTCTTTTTATCAAAAGAAGTAGCTCAGTTTCCTGTCAGCACTATCTTAATTTTTGTCCTGAAGTCACTACTAAAAATAAAGTGAGATCATTTACAAAATAATTTCTTCAGAAATTCTTTTACAAAGATCAATCCAAGTACTTCTCTCATGAATAGTACCCACTGCCACATTCTACTAAGACACTGTGTTCACTTTACAATCCCTTTCATAGTGTCTGTACCCTGACATTTAAATAAAAGTTTCTTACACAGACCAACAAAGTGCTTTACTGACATCCAGTTGACAGTATTGCCACCATTTCCTGGTTAGAAAGTTAGTTGTTTTAAAATAAACGGGAACAAAACAAAGCAAAACTTTCAGGCCACTGGTATGATGCATCTTAGGTAGGTTTATACTTTCATCTTCCCATTTAACTCATATCAGATTTATAGGCTTGCAGTTGCCTGCCTCACACTCTCTGCCTTCTTAAACATGAGCAATACTACTCCACTCTCTATTGCCGTGTTTACAATGCTTGCTGAGAGATCCACTGTTTGGTGTGCCAGTTCTTCCAGGAAACTGGAATGGAGATTATTTGGCATCAAGTTCCTAAATGGGTTTCAGTTTAGTTACAGTAATTTCCATTTTTGCTAATGATTACTTATCTCAGTTAACATCAATCTTATAAAAATCAAGGCAATGTATTAACAGAGACGTGGGATTTTCTCCCTTGAAAACCTTCATCAGTATGAAAATAGTTCAGTTGGCAAGATTGATGCTATTTATTACCTGGAATATTAACTGGAGAGGGGTAACTTTAGGAACTGAAGCTTTGTTTGTATGTCCCCTGTCCATTTACAAGGCCGGGATTTGAATAACTGGGTATTTTAGCAGCACATGGTCCAAGCAGCCACAGCTGTTACCTAGACTACAGAAAATATGAATATACATATTTTCTATAATCATATGAAGTTTCTTGGCTCTTATTTAGAAAATTAATCAGGTAAGCATTAAAGAGAGAAGAATCAGAAGAGCTATGATGCAGTAACAAGTGTCTTTCAACAGATTCTACATGCTAAAAGTCTAATATGTAGCTGCTTCTAAGAGCATTCTGTTTCTAACACAGGCTCTCTTTCCTACTCTCTCAGCCATCATCTCTCAGTCTTTTCCAAAATAGAGCAACTGATCTGGTGGCAAGACACCCAGGAGCTTGCAGCTCTGCACACTTAGAAGTTGACATCTCCTTTCCAGTATTTGCATACCTACTCATCTTTCTAGAAACCACAATAGCAAAGGTTAGTACAGTAGTTAGCATGATTTCTGTATTTGTCCTATATGGTTGCATTTAGCAATGTTTTAATAGTTTCTTTAGAAAACAGATGCAACTTGGAAAACAAGGAAACACTTGTAGAGAGATATAAATACAAGTGTTTCTCACATCCCTTTATGTAATTCACTACCAAATAGTGATGTCAAAGAGTTCTTAAAGAAGTGCTTTAGATTTGATTCATGCAAGTACAGAACATTCAAATTCCTCAATAGGATTAAAATTGATGAAGTCTATCTATCGTGTTTCATGGTAAAGGCCAACAATGTCAGGAAGAAATTTCTGCACCAAAATTTGCATGTGGACTGACAATTGAATTGTTTGTTAAACCTTGAGGTGCTCTAGTTTTGTCCTAGCGGGAAGAGAATTGTTAATACTGAAAGCATACATTGACTCTTTGCTGTCTTGCTATTTCAAAGGTAACAAACAAAGAAAAAATTCCACATTTGTTAAAAATCTGAAATACAGAATATTTCTTTTCTACTTCAGTTTAATGGCATTTTTATTACCAGACTTAAGCTGGATGTCTCACTAAAACAAAACAAAACAAAAAAAGATAGAACTGACAAAAATAAATGACATAAAAAGCTCTCAACTCTCTTCAGTGTTCAGAAAAGTGAATTAACATATTTATTGAATTACATTGGCAATGAAGACAGCAATATATTGAAATTCATTGATTTTTTTTTTCTTGACTTAAAAGCAACACAGATGCTTATTACAAAACAGCGGTTCCTCTTCTCATTTTTATCAACCCTTTTTTAACAGCTACTGACATTGACAGTTTCAAGCTTAATTGTACATTTCAGCATGTACTGTTAATGACATTAGATAAATGGATCACATCAGAATGCAGTATCGTCAAAAGAGACCACGTGCCAAACTCACAAATTTAAAATCAAACAAGCTACTCTGTAGACCCTGACTCTTCAAGTTGTTTATCAACTGAGTACTAGAGAATATTTTGAATGTCATTATACATCAAAAGACGAAAGATGTGCCTACCACAGCCCATGTTCCATTTATACAATGAAATTTAATTACATGTTATAACTCTGCTGTTTTAAAACTATGGTAATTAAAGGGGTACAGTACGTTAGTGTTTTATTCATTGTAAGCCCTTATTTGCAGGGAGCTTAACTCAGCGATGAAAATTTACTCCCTTATCAAAGGGAGGAGCCTGTTACAAACACAGCAATGCTTGCTTCAGCTATGCTAAAATAGAGGTGGAACTTATTTGCAGCATCATTTGGGATGTAGTGAGAATGACCCTAAAAAGACTTTTCTGCTGCAATACAGAAGGCCTTATAATAACAGCTGTTTAAAACATCCATTTATGTTTAGAGGAATGTTTTGTTTGTATACATCCCTAATCAAATCTCTGAGCAAAATACTCTCAACCTCATGCAATAGGTCTTTCTGCAAGCCCATTATTAGCACAAGTAGTTAGCTTCCCAAATAATTAAGAACCTTTTTGGAAGCATGAAATCTACATCCTTCAGCAGCAGGGTGCTTGGATAAAATTTTCACCTGTACAGGCAGTTGCAAATTACAATCCTCTACATCTACATGGGCGTCTGAGCAAGACTCTGTGTCTGAGTGGAAGCAGTTTAATTGTCTGGCTGTGCTCCACAGGAGCAGTAAAGACTGGCTTGAAGAGGTGCCGAATTAACACATCTTACAAATTTCCCAGTCCTCACTTGTTCTCTGCTTCGTAAAACCAGCCCTGCCCCCACAAGTCCTCCAGACACCCTAGATTATTCTGGCTGCCTACATACATGTGCAGTAGCATAGAATATCCAGATCCATCCTCCAAGACGTATACAGATACACAGCGAAATAAGCACTGTATCTTTTTCCCAGAAAAATCTCCTCATGCATTCTTGCATTTCCAGTGAAAAAAGAAACAAATCCATAATATCAGTTTCCCATAAACTACTCGAGACTCATGTTGCCTTCATTTGCCAATCTGTCTTAATGCAGGGCTACTTAAAAATGTGTGGGTGAGAATTTTTCAGGGAGTCTAACCTCACTTACACTTTTTTAGGGTAGGATGTTGGGTAAATACTTCTTTCTCCAAACATATGTACAAGATATAGTTCCACAAAGCATCCATACAAATAACTTTATCCTCAATCTATTGAACGAGACACATGATTTTCAATGAGTAGTCATCCAGTGTCGCAAAATTCTGTGACAACCAACAAAAGGGGCAATTTAAGGATGGAGTACTGCCTTGCTTCTGCAGATCTAAGACTTGTGTGTGTGTGCGCGCGCGATCAAATCAGCATCAACCCAATTATGCCTGGGGTCTATCTTCTTGTTAGATGGCAGGGTCAGTCACAAATGAGCAGCCTCTTGCAATTTTCCATCAAATCAGCTCTGTAATTTGAGAGCTAATGCAGACATCTCATGAAAACAAATCATCAGACATTGTCGGCTCTCCCCCTCCTTCCCAAAATGAAGCATTTGGAAGGATTTGGGTTTCTCTTTTAAAAGTCAATTCTTGTCTCCATGAAAGCCAATGCAATTTATAGTAAACAAAAGTCAGTAGTCATTTTTAGAGTTTCATGAATATTTCAAACCTCTGTGCACCATTTTTTCCAAAGGCATTCTCACTTTGTTCAGTATAAAAAGACAGATTTTTAATTTTAAGTACAAAACACACCCTGTAAGTAAAGGTATTTTGCAAGAAATGAGACATTTGCATAAAACTGCAAAATGCAAATCTATAGTTATAAGCTTGCTGAGAGCTCAGCACCATTACAGTAAACACATTCAGGAAAAAAAATAAAATTAAAAAACAACACACAAAAAACCCAAACACACAAAAAACCCACAAACCTTTATGTTAAGTGGTCTTTATAATTATGCATAAATACCTAAAATCTTCAAAAAAAAGATGGTTATTTCCAAGAGGGAAAGAAAGAGGCTGTGCACAATGAGCTACAGACAAAACCAAACTTGAGCTGTTTCATTCGTCCAACCTCTGCCTTCTTTCTGACAAACTAAGCCACTGAATCTATACATCTAAACTACCAACAAAAACAGGTGGATGGTGAGAAAGATCCCTAAATTATTCAAAGTGGTTTCTGGGCTTCAAAAGACTCCTTCACTTTGTTCCTTTATATATCTACAGCTATTTAAGTTTGCCTCCGGCTCCGACACAAGCAGCATTGTGCATGTGATGCTGAAAGAGAGGAGTGATTTGGTAAGTTTAGGCGGACGCTTCTCTGGCTGGAGCTCATGAAGAACAAGATGGCCACTTCTGCAGGTCTTGGGAGGCAAGGACTTTAACTCTGAAGAAGTTGTTCCCATCCTGCTGCCTTTCTATTTCCAATTTCTCCCACACTATAGCACTTCTGCATATGCCAGATGGAACTTGTCAGTCTCTCCAAGTATCAAAAAGTAAGATGCTATTAACATATCCTTTTACTACTTAATAGCATATAGACAGTGCTCCCGAAGGGGGCCTGAGGCTTCTAAAGAGGAAAAAGAAAAAGAGACCAGAGTCAACATCCTGCCCTAATTCACAGCTGGCCTACTGCTGGTAAAGCCCACAAGTGTTACACTGCTTTTCTGCGCTTCTCCAGCACCAGCAGCCTCATTCTTAACAGCAGACAATAGGCTGACAGAGACACCGAGCTTAGGAAGGTGTAGAGATTTCTAATGCATTGCCTCTTGCATAGAGATATCTTTTTATTCTCATGTCTGCAGAAAAAACTGGAGGAAATACCCTTCTGAGTTCTGCCAGCTGCTGGCAAAAGGCTCCTGAACGTAGAGCCTTTCATACAGACTCCCACTGAAGTCAATGGGATCACTCAGATGAATGCAAAGTTGCTAAATCAGGCACTTCAGAGGAATTGAAAAACCATCTGCTAATTAACTTAAAAATCTATTTTCACCAGATATGTGAATATACCATACGCACTTCTGTGTGCTCCTCTGATATAGATCCCAAAATGCAGCAAAAGACCTGAAAACTGGCAGTCGGGGGTAAGGATTAGGACCTCACACCAAGGAAGGAAAACATTTGAGCAAGAGCTCATAAAAATGTTTTTGTCTAGCTAACTACTCACAATGCAATGCAACTAGTGCAGTCTAGTTTAATAAAGAGTTTACAACTTGACCCTAAGTTTATTATGTTCACAGCATTGCTGCCAAGGGGCCAGCAAAAGCATAAGAACAGTGCTGTGGAGAATTCAGACTCCATTGCCCTTGGAAATTCAGCTGCAACTCAAGACCAGATCACAAGTACAGTCAAGTAAAGGATATGGTGCCTTGCACAGCAACATACACACTCACCACAGCTACCATCTATCCCTGAATGAGCTCCATATCTACAAAAGAAAAAATGGAAAGAAGCAATGAAGAAAGAAAAAGCTCCATCATCCCCCCCCAGAAAATAAGTATTTTATTTTCTTCCCGTTAAGAGCCCTTTAAATCTGTTTTTCAACAGGGATCCCGCTCCATCTCTGCTTCCACTGGCAGTAACATCAATGAGCTAAGACTTACAAGAAGAAAAGGTTGCTTTCTAGGATAAAAGGGATTTTCTAATGCCTGACCTTCTGGATATTTCTTGTGTAGATATTTGGCATTCAGAACAATTGACTGGTTATTTCAGTTTCAGAAATCTCAAGAAGCAGTTTTATCCTTTATGAAGGATACCACATTGCTCCACACACTCACTGGATCCCTGTATGCTCTCTCTGGAATATATATGCAGAATCAAAATTTATGTGTAAGTCTTAAAAGCAGGCTTAACCTGGATATGCTCACATACAATATTTTATGTATATAATAATGAGACTGGAGAGAGCCTGTTTACAAAGGCCTGGAGTGAAAGGATGAGGGACACTGGTTTTAAATTAGAAAGGAGTGGATTTAGATTAGAAATAAGGAGGAAGTTCTTTACCAGGAGAGTGGTGCAGCACTGGAACAGGTTGCCCAGGGAGGTGGTTGAGGCCCCATCCCTGGAGACATTCAAGGTGGGGC
>JANIJG010013662.1:25675-43338 GCA_024611175.1 Megaceryle torquata
GAGACATTCAAGGTGGGGCTTGACAGAGCTCTGAGCAGCCTGCTCTAGTTGAGGATGTCCCTGCTCTCAGCAGGGGGTTGGACTGGATGGCCTCTAGAGGTCCCTTCCAGCCCAGACATTTCTATGTTTCTATGATATTGTCTGTACAAACAGACATTATATATTGTATATATACAGAACAGCATAACTCCAAATACTGTGTACCTTTATCCTAATGCAGGTTACCATCCAAAAATGACAGCAGTTTTGGAAAAGTATTTTAGCATCAGCAACTACTATCTACATGTAAAAATGAAAAGCTTTTAAATCATCTTCTAGGTGGGCTCGCTAAGCTGGACACTGCAGAGATCTACCACCCAGAAGAGATACTTACCTAAAGATATGACAGAGGTCAGATCATGTATAGTTTTAAACATAGATTTCAAGTGCTTTTGAAGATTTTAATGATTCTGACCTTGTGATTGTAAAATATATAACAACTAAATATTTATCACTAGATTTCTAATAACAATAGGGCCCACAACGATAGTGAATTCTTTAGCAACATTTTGCCACACACATTTTCTGAGCTTATGGTGTAACACATAGGTTAGCAGCATTAATTTGGGATGAGTTTTCTGTCTGCATCCCAGAATTACTCAGCAGCAGCCAAAAGAGCACAAATCAACCAAGTGAAGATGTAGCTGTGGCACAATTTCTATCATGACTATATTCATGGGGAAGAGGGGCAGGGGGAGAAAAAAAAAAGCAGCAGGAGTTGATACAGCCTTTATGGCCGGGGGCTGTGCCTGTGCCTGCATTAAAAGTCATGTCTCTATTTCTAGCACCCTGGATTAAAACAGATACCATCTGACTTGCCATTTATTTATTCACACTGGGTTTCAATCTACAGGGTGCAGTAGGAACACAGTACTGGAGGGTTATTTAATGTGGAAGCTGACAAGGCTGCCAGCAAAAAAAAGTTTTCAGTAACTAAACCAATAAGAAGTGTGCTTAAAATTACCTCACTCAGAGCTCCTTTTCTTGGTTATTTCCATTCTGTGTCAGATATCCAACTTTTCCTCTTACATCCTAAATCTAATCAGATTGTGCTGATAAACAATTGCATTAGTGCAAAAGCTCTTTAAAACCAACAAAACATCTTACAGATTCCCACTTGCAATTGCTGAATCAAGGCTTTCAATGAGGCGCTGACTAATTCCAAACCAGGGAGAAGCAAACCATAACTACGGACTGACAATAAGGAACACTGCTCTGCATAGCAAGAAATATCAAGGCCCTGCCACAAAATCCATTTAGTGTGAACCTCCTGTGGCAAGAGCTGTACCTCAGGAAAATACACTTTTTGACCACATTGCTCTAATATTGCAAGCCACCAAGTAATTATGATCGGCACAACCTTTGCATTTTATTGCACAAATGTACGAGTTCAACACACAAAGATTCAGAATGAGAAATAATCTGTACTGACTAAATAACAAATACACAAGACCAAGACCTTTTGATATAACGGGGAGAAATATTCATGAAAATTCGAAGTTCGCACGTAACTGAATATGGAGTAAATCATTCTTCTTTTGCATGTTCTTTATCTTCTAGCAACATGGTGAGAATGAATTTCTAAGTATACGAAATATTCATATAGGGGATCTAGAATCTACTCAGGTTATAGGGCAAAGAAATACAAAATAACAGCAATTACATGCAATATAAAAATGTATTTCCAGTTGTTCCAGCAGTACCTTATAGAAAATTTGCAGATACACAATTTATAGCCTGTAACAACAACTGAAAGAAAAATAGCATTAGTCTAGGGAAAAAACAACCCTGCCATTGTCAGAGCCATGATACAACCGTAATTCCAGAAGGTTAGGATGAAGATATAATACAAAGCAAACCACTAATATTAGTTGCTTTTTCTCAGATCCTTTTTTCTTCTCAGTGGCTTCTGCCACTATAGCTGCAATATCAGTTATTTTCTAATCTTTTGCAAATGGAAAAGGGGGAAGTGGAAATAAAATATCTCTTACTTGCTCATGTTTGAATTTTCAATACTTTTTTCCCTTGATAGCTTCTCCTTTGAGCAGTAGCAGTGCCAGTTCCCCAAGGGCAGAATTCAGGTCTCAGAAATATGTACACGGCATACAAATCTTTCCATAATGCTCTTTCTAATAGTTTGTTAAACTCTGAGAAATGTTATCTATGGAAATACATATATGCATTTCATAAGCCTAAAACCAGGTACTGATGCCATCTGCATTGAGCCATAACAACCATTTATTAGCTTTATAGAAGATGCTCATAGTTTATACAAATGACTCAGTTTGAATAGCTCCTGCCAGGATAAATACATCTATCAACACGCAGATTTCTCTATGCAGTCCCCAGAAACTCTGCATAGAGGTCCAAGTCCTCATGGCAGCATGCACAAACTGCAAGTTTGGGAAGTGTTTCAGAAATTATTGGGCAGACCTGGCTCCAAACTTAACAGATTTCTACAGAGCTTAAGAAAGGCCTCTTTGTGCAACTATCCACCAGCCTGCTGCCAGCCTGAATTTACTGGTCACTGAAGGGCAGTTCTGCTTCCATAGTCTGTGAAGCTCTAGATCATTTTGCCAATTAGTACAAAAGGTTGTTCTGAATTTGGGATGTAAGAACAGAGTAATCACCACAGTGGTCACAAAACACCCAATAATGGAAAAAACTTCTAAGTGCTTCTGATTATAGATTAATCTGCCGATGCATGAGAACTTGCCTGTTGAGGTCATGAAATTAAACATGGCAGACTTTCTTAGTACACGCCAATGTTACACCATCCAAAGTGAAGCTGATTTTCTGGGCAGGCTGCTATTAAATCAAATCTGAAGGTTTGCAGTGGCAAGAGCACCTTGCTGACAAAAACATCACCTGCCTGTACTGCTCTCAATTTTCAAAATAACCTGCAACATTTTTAGGAAGATGCCTTCCCCCAGCTAAAATGCAAATGGTAAGCAAAATGACAGTGTCTACATAGGTACAATTCCAACTTACAATATTTTAATTCTCAGTGCTTTGTTCTACAAACTATTTCAACAACCATTCTGAGGCTTTTTTTTTTTTTTTCCCCTCTCCATATATACTTCTAACAAGCATCGAATGCTGCTTCTCCTTCTAGATCTTGCCCCTCTAATTTATTAGTTTAGTTTGAAGTCACAGCCTGCAGATGAGCAACATGAGCCTTTTATCAATCAAAAATTATTCTGGTATTTTCTGAAAGAGCTTTTAAATAAGCTGAAACACTTTATTGAAATTATTTAATGGGTATAATTTATCACTAGCAAGGAAAGTTAGAATTGCCATATTCTCATCCTTTACAAGTCATTAGCTAGAGACAGCAAAACATGCATGTGTCAAATGCTTTTAGCTTTGCTCACCTGCAGAAATAGTCCTTACAAACTACATATGCAACTATTTTCTTATCTGAAGAATGGAATTCATTTTCAAAGCACTCATTTAGAGCCAGAACTGACAAATTTAATGAAGCGGTTCTCTATGCAACGCTGTCTCAGAGGGATCTGTGAACACCAGCCCACTGAAGGAAAAGTTCACAGCACAAATGAGAGTTACGTAGCTGAGACAAAAAGCACAATGCCACTAACAGCTGTAAAATTTCAAAATAGTCATTAGCTCTGTAATTCTAAGCTTTGGGTATTTCAAAATAGCATACATACTCAAAGAGAAAAATACTTTTTGAGTGCCTTGCTGGCTCTTTGACCTTTATATATAGCCTTGACTGACAAAACACTTTTTCATTTTATTAACATATGATATGCAAATTAGGTACAGAGACGGACATGATGGGTGTGGAGCACTATATTTGTGGTAAAGCACAAATTCTATCTTCAGGTACTATAAATACCATTAGAATTCTCTCTTTTTTTTTTTTTAAGATTGGCCACTTTCAGACAAAACCTAGATCATGACTGACAAAGCTATGGCTTCGACTGAGATGTTGCAGAAAGTGATTATGGCTATCAACATAAAGTCATCAGAATAGCATGTTCCCAGGTGTGCTTGCCAATTCAAAAAAGCACTTGAAGTTTTAATGGAAATTTGGTTGAAGCACAAGACAGCAAATAATAAAATACTATGAAAGATTTTATTTTTGATTGAAGATCAAAACTTCAAAACAGAAAAAAGATTATGGCTATTTTACATTGGGTTTATGAAAATAGCCACACCGAGGGAGTTATTGGAGCCAGGCATGCACACCAGAGCAACAGAATCAGTTAAAGAACAAAGCCCATGTTGTTCTCACAACACACTAGCCTGAGCCACCATACTGAAAAAAACCCAAACATATGACCTAAAGTGATGTGCTAAATAAAGTAGGCATTCATTATGTATTTTCTGGCAACATTATCTTCCTTTACCTCAATTTTACATACAGTGTTGTTGCAGAAAAAATTGGCCATGGTGTAAATGAAATCAGGGTTGAAGTGGTTTATTGATTTTTTAATGGTACGTAATTAACTGGCAATCAGTGAGCTATACATTCAGGATCAATATCAGCAAAACAACAGATAAAGCACAATACTAGGAACAGACAAAATGATAAGAAAAGCTTACAGTTTTCTGAACACACTTCCACTGCTAGCTCCCAAAATTTCTAAACCCAGTGGCCACGTTCATACAGTTGCCTGCACGCACACAACCTACTCTCAGGCAGCATAGGAGGATCTCCCTCTTCCAGGGTGCAGGTTTCTATCTACAACTGCCTCCCCTTTGGGAGGTGTGGGGACTCCAGCACTGTGCTTACCTGTCCTGCTTGCTTCATTTGAATAATTTGCAGGCAGTGAACAAGATCTCCCAGAGCCAGGTGTTAATCCCCAAGGTGGGTCCAGCAGTGCTGGATACCCACAGCCTCCATCAGGGAAGATGGACCATCTGAAACACAGGCTGTGATGCTGTGGGGTAACCTCCAGCAAAACCCTCTACTGGCAATTCCCCTTTTGATGCTGCGCTCTGTTCCCATTTCAATCTTCTTGCTGTAGCAAGTTTTCCCTCTTCTGTTATACTTCTCTTTAAGCTACCTCTTTTTCATTTTTTCATGGGTTTTTCTAAGCTCCCCAAAGTCTCTGCGTAGCTCTCTGGTTACCACTTAAACCAGTTGATACTCCTATTAAGAAAACTTTATTCTTTTTAATCTCTGCTTTAGCACTACCAGTTTTTGAACAAATATCCTCTGAAGCAATTTTGGGTATTTCATTCACACATGTGCATTTCACTCCGCAGTTATCCAGGATGCGTTACTAAGAGAAAGGGCTGTGTTGACTCCCCATAAACATTACCAATAAGTGATTAAACATAATAAAACTATTTTTGCTGGACATAGGACAGAAGATATGATAAATGAGCTGAAGCTTAATGGTTGAGTTCAACCAGATTGCAGCAATGTTTATGGCTAGACATATAACCATTAGCCCTCAAAAACAAATTAGTAAGAATTAATGAGAAAGCTTTTAGAGCTGGGCACTGGTTCATAATAATGCTGTTAAGTTATAACACAGTCTGAATTAAGTATGGATTCACCAGCCAGTGACATTTTATTCAACAACAAAAAAATAAGAAAGAATGCTTGCAGTAACACTAATGTTAGAAGAACTGGCAAAACACAGATATATAAGACAACACAAAGGGAAAAACAGTGTTTTCAGGATCTAGGAGTTATCAAAACTTCAAGAAATTGAGGCATCATGCACATGTAGTCAAAATAAAAGTATTTTGCCACACATGACTTTAAGAATATGCCCTTTACTCCCGCAATGTTAGTATACTTTGTGAATACACACAGCCTATGGAGAAAATATTGCCTATTCTTCAGGATAAAGGACATTGAAGCTGTTACTTTGCCTGAAAACATCTCAGATAAGTATCAATAATAAGATGAGAAAGATGAAAAAGATGATGCACATCAGTGCAAATGGATAAATGAACTTCAAAGATAGCTCAAAAAGCAATCAACAGGGCAAAGAAAGGACCTCAACATAATTACAAAGCTCAGTCATGAGGTTAGTTACATGCATTTCAAATTTTCTGTTATCTATTTTTTGTCAGAAGTGTGTACACTTCAAACAGAAAAATTCACTACTAAGGAAGAAATGTGGAATTTGTTTTCAAAAGCCTAACATAACATAGAGGTCCAGGTTATACAGAGAGGGGAGTGAACAGAAACACCAAATGAAGCAGATCTGTCAAGTGACCTGGCTGATTTTTGACGACACCTTTTCATTTCCATTTGCTAAAGCAGTGTTTCTGCTCTAACATGGTCTTCAACAGAAAGGCAGGAGCTAGCAGGTGAGGTTTTGAACCCAAGCTAAGACACACTATCAGGCTCCCTGCAGACTGTGCACAGCACCACAATCATCGAACCACCCTTTGAGGATCCTAGAGATGACAAAAAGGGATTAATTTCCTATTGGTGCTTTTAAATGGTTCTGGCTCAGCTGATGTCTCCCCAGAGGGAACTGGTCTCCCTTCACCCATTGCCATGGCCCTATATCTATTCTGTAAGGGTACCTCTGTAAACAGATAAAGAGTCTCCCTCCCTTCTCCTGGCAATCACAAGTTTCCAGCCTCCCCCAGCTTAGAAGTTTCCAGCCTTCACTCATTAAAGTACAGCCATCCCTCCTTCCCTGCAACATAGGGTTTGGGCTTTTGCCCTCTGTGGTCTCTGCTCAGGCTGCACACTGTCTCTTACAGCTCCTCTACACATTGACATTGAGACATGTAGCCAACCAGAGCACATCTCTCACCAGAAAGACCAACATCCTTGCCAGCCCAGGCAGAAGTACCAGGCAGCCTATACAACCTGAGACCTGGACAGCCAATTCCTCCGTCCAGAGCTCCCTTCTGATGCAACAGAGTGGCTGGTCCAGCACATGCTGGGGAACGCACCCTGGGGAACATCTCTGTCCATTTTGAATGGAATCTCTTTGGCAGTACCACTAGGTCCATTTGTAGCCCCTCACAGGAAAACTGTCACACAAGCAACTGATTTAGCAGTTCAATTCCTTGTGCATCCTCATATGTAAATACTTTAAAAAAAAATAGATAAATCAAACACAATAATTCTGCACTTTGAGAAGAGATCAGAATGTGGTCAATGATCATTCTCAACTCTGAGCATTGTTTTTGTGGAAACCCACTCATGTAATGTACCTGTAAACCTCAGGGATTTAAAAAAGTAAACAAAAAACGGTTTGTACATGCTCACTGTTGAAAATTTCAGCTTTATTCTCTCTGGTCTCCAATTTCCCAATTGATGAAATATCACTTTTCCCCATTCAGTAAGCTCATTAAATCTTGTTGAAAAATGTAAATACTACATTAGTGATTGACACTGAAACACTTAAGAATAAATTAATAATTATGTATTCAACATTGGTTGTGGATATAGTGTGCAATATGCACAGACTAATGAAAAGAAATATGGAATAGGTACTATTCATTGAGCACAAAGAGACACATACACACCCAAATGCTTACATTCAAATAATTGTTTAAATGGGAGCTTGCATAAGGACAAGTCTAGTCACATGAATAAGTGTTTCTGTGGATCTGTTCCACTGATTCTCAACCCCTTTCAGGTATGAAACCATAGGGCACAAGCCTGCAATTCTCTCTCCCACTTATACCCAAAATAAGTCACTTGTAAATGTTAGATAAAAAATATCACTTGTGACATCATCCTAAAGGGTAAGATGCAATTTATATTTATATGAATAGACATGAGGACAAATATGACCTATGGGAATATGTTAAATGTCTTCATGTGAAAACCAGAACTCTAATATTAAACAGAAAAATTGTCTCTCAAAGATATTTTCTTGCAATCTAACCAGTATCAACATACACATCTGCTAACATTTGTGTTGGGTAACTAGATTTACACACCTGATCATCTTTCAAAAGGGCAAATGCCCTGGTTTCATCAACAATATACAAATACAAGCACAAAAAAAAAGTAGATTTTAAATTTAAGATTATAGATCTACTAAACTGGTTTGGAAGCCAGCAATATAAAAACTCAATTTCTAAAACTCTCTGTAGTTTGGAAACAAAGAAATATCGTTATTGTTACCTATTTAATTTAAATAGGCTTTGCAGCTTTATTTATGTTGGCAGGGAAATGGATTCGGACCACAGCGTATGCCTAGTAAGTAAACATCTCCGAGGAAAAAAGCGGGTCACCAGTGCATAAAGTGGATTTGGGAACTGTTTAACTATGTTTCTTCTCGATATTCATTACAGCAAAGCACCCAGGGCATCTATTTGACTTTACATTGTTTACTGCAATTTCCTCTCCTGAGAATTTTAGACCTTGACAACCAGAAGTTATAGTACCAGCCCTCAAACCAAACTCACTCACAAAAGAGTAGCATTCACATTCAATGTGACTGTGGGATCTGAGTGAGAGTCTAACAACACTCAGCACTGAAATGCTTCTGGGTTTTGGTCTTGACACTAAACAGCAGAGTAGCACAGCATACAAAAATTACATTGATAGATTCTGGCTTTTTACTTAGTTTAATAAAGAATATGTTCTGCTCAACTCAAATGGTATCAGGAGGGAGAAAACATAGAAGAAGTGTGATTGACTGTCATGACACTGCATAAGGATATAGAAGAATAATTTTGGAAATTCTTCATTTTTGACTTTAAGCAGCAGATTATTCAGGTGTGTTTTCCCTTTTTTTTTTCTTTCAGGTTTTGAGGGGGTTTTGTGGGTTTTTTGTTTGTTTGTTAATGAGTTTGACCTTAATTACCAGAATTAAGCTCTGTTAGTTAGGACACCTAGATGATCAAGATAATTCCCCTAAATTTAAACCACTTTTAATGAAAGGCATGGTAGCTAGGAGAAAAGTGTCAGTATTGTAACTCCACGGAAATTAATCCAAACACTACTGAAACTCTTCTTTTCCTGTATACTCTACATCTTGCTCAAGAAGGGTTTGTAATGTTGTCAGTGAATGAATTGCTTCACTTTCCAATAGACAATGTTGGGCACCTGTTAATTTCCAATGATTAAATAATTTCATAAACTAGAAAACGAACAAGTTCACAGAGTTTTGTAATTGCTGGTTTTCCCCAATGAGCAGCGAGGGTAAGAATAAGGAATGGGAAGGGAAATGGAAGAAGAAAAAAAAAAAAGAGTAAGGAACAGCATGCACAGGCATTCTAAGATTAACATGCACAAAATAAATTATTTCCCATCAGAAGCAGCACTTCTCATCACACCAGCCTAACTACCTTGAGAAAAGCCAGCTCAGGAATTACAAAAAAAAAATACAGAATAAATACCTTCCATGATCTGAAAACTTTTCTAAAATAAGAAAGAAAATATAAGTTGTAAGAAAAGAGATATGAGCATGTTTTGTATTTTATCCTTGACTTTTACCTTTTCTGCCCTTGATTTTTCTTGCCCATGAAGTTACATCTTTCTTTCGGCTATTCTTTACTGATAGTAAACTGGTGCAGTACTACTGAGATTTTATTTTATTTTCCCCTGAAAATAACCCTGTATTTTCTACAAACCTAGATATGAATGTTCACCTGAATTAATCCTCCAGCTTGCCTCTGACTATTCTTTAAATTGCTATTCGGGCTGGGGGCTTCTTAGCTGTTAATGGTTTCATGAAGCATATGGGATAACACAGCTGCATTTCTTCAGCCATACAGAGCTGACACCATGGTGAAGACAACCTGATGCAGTTTTTTTTACTGGTAGACTATTTCCATAGAGGGATCATGGGGAGGATTCAGTGGGATATGCTCCCAAAACTCTAAATCTGTAATAAGAATGAGGATACTGTAATACATTCCTCTAAAGACACTTAATAAAAATAAGAAAGCCTAACTTTATTAAACCAAATACAGCTGTGAAGCTACGGACTTCCACTGTCAAGCATTCCCTAAGAATTTAGCATACACTTAAATAGTGTTGCTGAATATTTAATAGATTTGCATCACTTCTCCTTCATCCTTCTCTATCACAAATAAAAAAAAACCTACATTCACCCTATTTTTATTCATGTCACATAACGCCATAAAACACCCCTTTGAGAACCCAAGTGTAAAGTCTAATGGCTCTACTTTGTCTTGCACAAATTAAATTTGCCATTTCACTTCTTGAATTCAAGTGGAGATTTGCAGATTTGAAGGCATCAGCGAAACAACAGTTTTTAAATCATAAATGGAATTTTTTTATTGTTGGCATTAAAAAGACTTTGGCATAGAAGTGCCGTATTTTATATTTTATAAGCAGCAATTAACTCCATACAAAGCCAACAGCTCACTAGTGATACAGTTATCTTTCTCTATTTTCCTAAAAATCCTTATGGTAAGAAAATAAGCTGGTTCCATTCAATAACTGCAAACATTTTTATATAAACTACATACTGTTAGTCAAACTGATGACAACTAACTCAAGTAAGGCCAGTAAATTATGACATCTGCTATTCACAGAAAAGCAGAAAACCAAGAAAGCCCAACACAAAAAAAACCCCGCACAACAAAAACCAGTCATCATGTCTGCCTGGGATGCTTTATTTTAAAGCGTGTCAAAACTTCATAGGTAAAGATGTTAGAACCACCACTTTCCAGAGGCAAAGAAAACACAGAAAGCAACCAAACAAACCAACCCCCAAGACAGAATACTTGACGTGAGTGTATATAAAATACCATTAGCAGAAGAAAGGAAATAAATTCTTATTGGAATTCTAATAGCCAACCATTCTGCCAATGATTTGCTCTACTGCTTTGCATTTTTATGTGCTCCTACACAGAGCACGAAGATTATCATGCCATAGTTATCCTTGTGATCTATACGTATATCAGGTACTATATGCAAAATATCAACTTTAAGAGAAGTGTCTGGAACAGAATATTAGTGAATTCATTGCCAAGATGAAGTCAAACCTACCTTGTATTAAAACTGCCTATAGCTTTTGGTCTCAACTTCAGACATGAAGGTTTATTAGAAAAAGATTTATAACACTTTCCTCATACCTTGTCAGTTCAATTAATTCTCTCGTTGAAAAATGAAGAACACCAGACTGTGGAACTTTTAAAATTTTTAAGATATTAAGTAATGCGACAGGTTACAAATTTGAGCTGAATTATGAGACATTCCTTCATCCAACCATGAGACCACCCTTCTGGCCATGTATTTGATAAAATGATCTATTTTTATATCTATGTAATATATATTAGTTATAAAAGTATTAAAATAGACCAAAATCAAAAATATACAATGCTAAAAGTGCTCCTGAAAGAACATGTTAGTTGTCTTCAATTGCTTTAGCTGAAGTTTCAAACTAAATAGGAAAATCTAAAAGATGGACTTAGATTACCATTTATAAATTTAAAAATTACCATCTACACTGATTGACATGAAGAATAGGCTTTCTCCATATCATTACTCTTCTGTATTTACTACTTGTGTACAAAAATTTCCTGGGTAAAAAGGAGATATACAGTTTAAAAAAATAATTAGTTCAAAACCAAAAAAGTGTAACCACTGGGCAAGATTCAAAAGATGTGGCTGGTAGTCTGTAGCTCTGTTGTGGCTTTTTTTCTAGCTTTCTGAAATGTTATTACTGTGTCCAGAACAGAAGTTTTAAATATTTATCAAGATGCAAGTTCTGGGGAATTGCTTCCCTTCCAACTGGCTGAGATATGCCAGAACAGTGTTACCATGATTAGGCACATTTCCTCTGAGTCTGCTCCAAAAGCTAAAAGCACATGCAAAATGAGATGACAAAAAGAGGAAAGCAGAGAAGATCAAACTATAATAATTTAGTTGAGTTTAAAAGTTATCACTATAGCTCTTAATCTAGTTCCAGGATTCCCTCATCCTGCCTGACTCCTTTTCCTCTTCCAGTTTCTAAACTCATATGTGATTTTCTATGTAAAGCTTTCATTGTAGGTCATCTTAGGGATAACCTTAGAGCTACATGCAGTTTAGTCTTGCTGAAAGCATCCACAACGCACATCTACTCATACTCGTACATACTCCAGTTCTACACCCAACTCTTCAATATGCAAAGGCTTCCACAAATTATCCTGAGGGTACTGGCACCAGCTACATAGTCAACTACTGGAAATCTTGTTTCATCATCTTCTTTACAATTTAAAAGTTTTCCCCCCTAATTCAGTTAACAACTTTCACCTTAAAATGGTCTAGAAACAGTTTGGCTACTGTGTTTCTCCAAGCTGAATTTTAGCTTGTCACCAAGAATTATGATCTTTTGCAGAAAATGATGTTAACACAAATAGCCCATTGATAGGAGCCTGCTCTAGGGCTGGAGATACAAGGATCACAGGGCAATAGCATGCCTTCATTCCCTCTATGAGGATGGAAGAATGTATTCTGCTACAGATAACCCATGACGATTTGACAGAGGGGACCTGTAGAAAAGTAATGTCCTGTGTAGGCTGGAAGTTTTGGAGCACAATCACAAATGCCAAATGTTTGCAGGGGACTGAGAACTTGTTCAGCAAAGTGACCTACTAGTATTTGTATGAGGAGCCTGTCCCTGGTTCTTGGTGACAGAATTGCGGATGAGCACAGTCAGGTCATCCATAATTTGTTATTATCTTGTTATCTGGAACTTGCCTACCTCAGATTTCTTAAGCTCAATAGATCCTTGTTTTAGTAAAGACAGTTCTTTGCATGGCCCTCTGCTGGGTAATTTCTTTTCCCAGTTCACTGATCCACACCCATGTCATTCCCAGTTACTGTTCTCACCGAGCTCTCATGGAAACACAGCATCAAACCTTTCATCACCTGGTAGGATATCAAAATGATTTACAATGTAACATTTTTGTTCAGGTGCAGTGCTGGAAGATATAGTGGGAATGCAGTTATGTGCAGGCTCAGTACATATTATATGCTGCAAACAAACCCATTTTCCTGCCCCACGAACACTAGCATGTACCCCACCAGCAAGACTGAACTTTAAACTGTAAAAACTTTCAAACTCATTATAGAGGTTTTAGTACCTGGAAAACGAACGTGCTGAGGCATTCAGTGAATAAAAGCCCACACTAACCTTGCTATCCACTTGCAGTGATACTGTGGATCAACTAGGTTGTTTTTATTTAAATAAAGTAAATCTGTTTTTTCCATAGGATAGGTGTCAGTACAGCCATAGTCCTCAGTTATGTATTCCACTTAAAAATAGGAATGTTTGGGGAGTTGTTTTGTTCCTGCTAAAAACTGAAGCATCAACAACTCCAGAAACAACCAAAACACTGTGACATAAATGTCTGAAGCCTTTAAAACAGATCAAAAGTACAGAGATTAGTTTGATCTAATTTACATTAGAAGTGAATATTGAAGTATTTAACATGCTTAGTTCCTACATAAGAAAAGTACCGTGCAATTCCTCTTTTCCCCAAACAAAAAAATATCTCTAATACCTTCTCCTGCTCCCCCCCCTCCCCCCCGTACAAAGCTTCCTTCTAGATCTAAATACAGTAACCAGCATGAAGAAACAAAATTACAATTACGGAGCAAAATTCCAATTCTTCAGTACGCAGAATTCGGTAAACTTCATGATCAAAATGTACAGTACTTCTCACTATTTGCTCTCATGTTTGTAGGAAATTAATATTCTGGCAAGGTGCACTCAGTGTGGGACTGAATTC
Source organism: Megaceryle torquata (assembly GCA_024611175.1). NCBI lineage: Eukaryota > Metazoa > Chordata > Aves > Coraciiformes > Cerylidae > Megaceryle > Megaceryle torquata. Next base: position 39,368 of record JANIJG010013662.1, read on the forward strand.
ACAAATTATATTATCCAAAATAAAATAAATAAATCATGTTTCCTACTAAGACACCATTGCTTTTGTTAGATGAAAATGATCCTTGAAAACAGACATAAAACATAATCAAACAGACCAAGAAAAGAATGAAAGAAAATCTCAGAAGGGTTTAAGTATTTCAGATAAAAGACATAAAACATCTTTGGATGTAGAGGGAAAAACCCACGCTTGAATAAGAATAGAGAGAAATATTGAACATAAGCAATATTTTGGTGCTTCAGAGTCCACATTTCTTCCTTTCAGCGATCCCCCGTGAAACCAGTATTTGTACAAATACACACTGGAAGACCAACATCAAAATATGAAATATACGTAATAGAAGAAACCCAAAGATTGGAACTGTGCTCACTATGTGGTGAGGTACTTCATACTTTCTTATTATAGCTACACAAAGAATTATAATATTTTCTACTGGTATTTTATAAAATTCCTTCAACATTAAAGCAAGAATTACAGAGGAGAATGTGGAATCAATTTTTGTTACTAATAGCTTAATGGAAAGTAAACATTTTCATAAACCACCAAAGAGATTGTATCATTCAGCTTAAGTAGTACTTCTATATTGGAATGCTATAGCCTTTAAAAAAAACCAAACATTCCCACAGCCTAAGTATTTGTATCTCAAACATGGAATGTGTGGGCACAGTGGGTTTCCATTTTACCATCCAAAATATTAGTTTATAAAATTCTTCTCGGGTGACCTTACAAAAAAATTATTTTGGGAAAAAAAATATTCCATTTGACAAACTGTTTTCCTAATTGATAAAGTCAGAATTCCTAAGCTAAGCCACAAAGTCAGAACAAGGCTTATTTCATGATCACTTCCCCATTACTCATGAATTCTTCATTGCAAATACTGTGTAATTTTACTTGCAGCACAAATGCAATAAAATACAATACAATAAAAATACAAAAAAATATACAAAAAAAATATACAAATACAATAAAAAAAATTATCAGCCCCAGTATCTCAGATGCATCCATGTTAAGGCATTGTCTCCTTCTCTTCTTAATGGCCTTAGTTGCCCTCATCACATAAAATCCACATTCATTCTTTATACAAGACCAACTTTTGCAAAGACATGGTAACTCTGTGTGCATGTGAAAGGAGATATTTTTTACAAGGGTCAAAGAGCCCATGTTTCTCCTAGCACTGAGAGCAGCAGCAGTGTCACTTCCATTCTGGTGAAAGAAGATGACTGTACTGGTCCAGTGAATCAATACTTCAGGGAAAGTCACAAGTTTTATAATATTATCCATGAAGTGGATTCAGAGCTTGACAAAGCTACAGAAAAGTATTACCTTCCTCCCTGCTCTTCCAAAATAGTTTTGCTGACATTATTCTGAGTCAATTATCTGAGTGGCAATTGTTAGACAGTGTGGTGGGAAACTGAGGAACCAAACCTGGACAGTGCCCAGTGCTCAGATTGGTGTAGTGCCTGTGCTGTTCACTGCACAGGAAGCTTTCAGCCTTAGGGCATAGCAGAGTTACAGTACCAAATGTCTCACTTTGCCCAATTAAAGCTTTAGAAATTCACAAGGTAAATATCTGGGGATTACTTGGGTCATCACATCTTTCAGGGCACTTCATTTCACATGCTTTGGAACTAGTTTTAAATATTTTAGACACATGTCTTAGCAACAGAGGTAAAAAAAAATTTACAAAATCAAAGCTGAGAATGAATGAGCCTCAACAATACTGAAAAAGAAGCACAAATTAATCCCATAATCAACAGGCCCTTAAGCAGACATTTTCTACAAGTCTGTGCCAGAAATTTATGGAGAACAGGAGGACTCCACAGGACTAAAAACTGAAAACAATGATGAAAGACAGGCTGCACTGAGACTAGGTCATCAGCAATACTTTTCAACTTGGCATAAGAAAAATTAATGGAAGTTTCTTAATTGGCTGAACCACATCTGTCTAACATTTTGACAGAATTAACAAAGAGAAGTAAAGGCTGTTGCTGCCATTGAGAGATATTAGAGACCTGAGAACTAACATGATTATATGCAGTCATATTTATAAGTATTTCCATGAGAAGTAATATTTTAATAAGTCTAAAACTTTAAGATCTTGAACAACACAGCTCTTTTCCAAGTGAATTAGTGAATTATAAGCAAGTTGCTCCACTCATGTCAGTAGGATGCTCCCAGTGAGCAAGGATAACAGAACAGTACCCTACAGATATACATACAATACCTTTGCAAATGATAAGCAAAACCAACAACAAAAAAAGCCACACAAAACAAAAAAACCAAAACAAACAAAGAAAAGAAGAAAAAGAAAGCATTCTTGCTGGACCTCCATTTACCCTTTGAAATACATATTTACTCAGTGCAATGCAATACCATGTCAGAGGTAACCAAACTAGCACATATATAAAGCACCATGCAGGGATATTAGCTGAGGTCTCAGAGAGAATATAACTTCATTAGAGCAACATTGTGCATGGGCTAATTAGACCTGCCTCTCAAGCAAGCCTAATTATTCCCAGTACAGCACCATACTGATGTCACTCTGCTGCTTCTGGGTTCTGGAGCTAGATTATTCAGCAGTAGCTCAGGGATCTCTACTCCATGCTGTATTCAGTTGTAAACAAAATCATGAGAAATGAATGCATTATTCTGAGAGTGGTATGATGCACTGCACTGTCTCGCTTCATCTATCAAGGACATCAGAATGAAGGATTAACATGTCTATTCACTGAGGTCTTTATTTAAATAGGAAATTCCACCACTAGACCAACAAGTTTGGCTACAGAGAAAAGTTGGACTGAGGGGAATGAATATCCCAGGACTGGAATCCAGAGTGCCTACAAATCATGTCACTGGACACATGCTACACTCAGCAGGCCCTAACAAACAAAAAAAAATAAAAGGTAAGTAAAGGCTACAGAGAAGGTTTTTCTTAAAGACCATGTTGGAGTAAATGCTGGTGCAAAACAAAAGGTTTCTTATTCTGTTGGGCAGGCAGGTCTCAAAAGTGTTCATGTGCAAACCAGAGTTCTGTTACCATGATGAAGCACAGTTCGCTGAGAAACCTCAGGATGTCTTAACACAAGTTTCAAGATTTCAGAGATGTTAGACAAAACATTTTTAAGCTTTTACATCTGAAACAGCAATCTAGAAATGACAAGTGGGCCAGGACTGGAGCCTGCTGCCCTTGAAGCACACTAGGTCCCAACTGTAGGTGCAGTTGTGGACATGATTTGTGCACCAGGTGGATTCAGCCAGGCAACAGAGGAATTTGTATCTGATAGAGAAGGAGGAACTGTTTGACGTGAAGTATTAAAGGGAAAACCAGGGCTTTTACAGAAAATATATATAAAGGAGACAACAAAATTGTATGTGAGGTGTCCAGGAAGCTTTCTATGTATTCAGTGGAAAAAGTTTTCTTTATATCTTGAATTCATCTTATTACAAATTAAAATAAATAAATAAATCTTTTAAATAAAATGGCAAGCTGAGGTCTTTCACATCACCATAGAACTGAATGAATCTTGTTTTGACATATCTCTAACAAGCAGCCTAACATACAAGAATGAAGTCTTAATAAACTCCACTAGGATTTGAGCCCCACCTTGCTGACACACACTACTGCGATAAGACTGAATTGCCAAAAGCCTTCTGTTAAGGACAGTGGTTTTGTACAGTTCTTATTGTGATGTCAGGTAACAAATCTAGTCCTCAAAAGAAACTCTAATAGGAAATGTGAAATAACAGAAACACGATCGAATATTTGAAGTCATTAGCATACTCTAACCACTTTCTTTCTAACCGGAAGCTGTTGCCATTTGTTACCAGAGATAATAAAACACACACACACACACAAAACAACAACAAGTGAACCTACATCCAAAAAATGCAACACCCCACCCCCCCCCCCCCCCCCCCCCCCACCCCACACAAAAACAAACAACCCAAAACAA
>JANIJG010013662.1:43438-54943 GCA_024611175.1 Megaceryle torquata
CAAAAACACAAACAAAAAACCAAAACGGGCCGGGGGGGGGGGGTAGGAATTCGGCGGGAGGACAGGAGGCACCATAGAAAAGACCACGCTGGCCGCTAGTGTAGGGCTTGTTTGGTGCCTGGGAACCATAGAGAGGGTGGAGGACCGAGAACCATAGAGGGAAAACCAGAGAAGCTGTGCGTAGGGCAACTCTGGACAAGCGTAAGGCACAGAGGACGTGAGCCACGTGAGGCGCATGCGCAGTACGTAACGTGCGCCCCTCCCTTCCCGGCGTGCTTTTTCCCACGCTCTCTTCCGCCGCCTCGTGGTCAAAGCGCGGTACTGCAGCGCCGCTGCCGGCTCCGTTTTTCGGCGAATTGTCTTCGCTCCGGTTGTTTTTTGAGATGTAGGGATTACTTTGGGGGACCCTACAGGCGCTGCAGGGTTGCGTCCCCCGCGAATGTGCGGTGTGCGGCGTCTTCGGAATGCGAAGCCAGGTCGGCAAAGGAGGATCGACAAAAGAGACCCTGCTTTTGTCCACCGCGTGGTCAAAGCGCGGCGCTGCGGGTGCGCGCCTCCGCCGTTCCATTCTCGGGTGGATTTGCTTTATTTGGTCCCCGGTTTTGGCGTTTCATTCTATTTCTCTGCACTCGGAGTGTTTTTATCTGTCCTTTCTATTCATTCGCGTGCCTACAGCGGTGCGAGGTCGTCACCGCCCTCCAAAGGCGGTTCGGGGCGGGGCTTCGCGTGGGAGAGACACGCCCCGTGCGTTCCCGTACGTGTCATGGCGGCGGGCATTTCCGTGTGCGGAGTCGCCATTTTGAGGGCGGGTGACGTACGGGCAGCCCGCCCTCTCTGACGCATGCGCAGTAGCGCGGGCTCGTGGTCACGTCCCCTACGTTCCCGTACGTGTCATGGCGGCGCCTATTTCTGCGTATGCAGCCGCCATTTTGAGGGCGGATGACGTACGGGCAGCCCGCCCGCTTTGGCGCATGCGCAATACCGCCCTGCCTTCCCACGCTCTCTTCCGCCGCCTCGTGGTCAAATCGCGGTACTGCAGCGCAGCGCCCGGCTCTGCTTTTCGGCGAATTTTCTTTGCTCCGATTCTTTTTTTTTTTTTTTTTTCCAGATGTATGGATTACTTTTGGTGACCTTACAGGCAGTGCAGGGAAGAAGCCAGAGGATGAGAAGAATTGAAAGCCTGGGGAGCCAGGGGATCCCCCACTTTCCCATTGCTCATTATCTTCTCTCCCCTCCATCCAGGCAGCAAAGCCGCCCCGCTGCTGCTCTGAACCCCCGGGACTGCTGCTCAGAAGCCAAATGATGCCTAACCATGTCCGCTTTAATTCAGACCCACTTCATGCCAACAGGCTGACCAGGACACCGGAAACCACCCGTTCGTCCGAGGAAAGGGAAAAGAAAACAACCTGGCAGGAAAACGAACAAAACAGAACAACCCAACCAAAAAACCTCCCCCCCAAAAAAGAAAACCAGACCCCCCCCCCCCCCCCCCCCCAAAAAGAAAAACAAAAAACCCAAAACACACCAACAACAACAAACCACACAAACCAACGTAACCCAAAAACCCCAAAGAAACACCACCCACAAGAAAAAAGCAAACCCCAGAGCTGCAATGATGGCTTGTTCCCTATAATTTCAATAGACTTCAACAATCAGTTTTGATGAGGGGAGCACAGGGACAAAACAGAAAGACATCATCAATTTAAAGTCAATTTACCTTTGTGGTTACTAGGCTGTAAATGAACACCTCATCTGTAAGAGCATAAGGAAAGGGTTCTTCTGGGGTTTTGATTAAGACCTGCCTTGTACAAAAGATACTAGTCCAAAATTTGAAATCCTGGGCAACACAGTAATAAAGTCATGAGAATATTGGAATTAATTTGCTCCCTCTCCTTCCTGCTGCTCAACCTGTCCACTGTAAATATTTTCTAAATTATTTTGGATTTAACCCTGAATGGAAGAACATTCACGGCATTGCCCACATCTCTCATTGCACAGTTTAGACCCCCTGATAATGCCCAAAACACTGCATTTTAGCTAGAGCAGAAGAGTGGCAAATGCTATAAAGCTCATAGGTATTGGACTATGTAAATTTGCACACAGCAGTATAAGTCATAAAAAAATCTAAAACCTTAGACACTAGGAAATACTGATTTAGGGAGCAGAAAGGGGAGAGATCATCTTCAAAACTAATTAATTCTCAAAGAACATTTTAAAATCCCAATCTACAGAAAAGATAAATACTTATAGCAACTTAACATTTCATCTTTAACATCCATATCCATTTTCCATTCCATTTTCAGAAATACTGATATCTATTCTGTACATGCTGACAAAATGAAAGGTTTTAGTAACTCAAAGCTTATCCTATCCAACCTCTGCACTTGTATAGTGTTTAACATGCTAGTGCCTGATTGTTTCTGATAAAAAGATATAGTATATCTTGCTAAAGCTGGTGATATGCCAAGTACTCAGTGACGCAGTGACAAATAGCCTTCTCGATTCCTGACAAAATACTCCCTCTGCTGTACAATACACACTGTTACATAAAGCCCAATGCACATATATACATATTTAATCTACAAACAGATCATGGGTATAGATAGGTTTCATAAACCAGAGAAACAATTCACTCTTCCAGAATGGCCTTGCTGAAAATAGAAATATTTTTTGTATCCACAAAATAGAAAGTTGCTTGTGACATATTTCAAGCAAAAAGGATGAATATACTAAGGTACAAACATAAATATGTGTGTATGCCTCAAAGGCTATAAAATTCCTAAATTATTTCATTCTGAAGTGAGTGTTAGAAAATAAAGGGTCAAATGCCCAGTTAATATACAGATAGGTCAAAGTACAAATATCTAAATATAAGGAATACAGAATGAGGAAATTAATTCAGCCATAGTTTTTGTTTGTTCTTATTTTACCGCTACTATTAAATACCCAAAATTTTCCTTGATTCAAAATTGCTATATCTCTGTAGTTTTACCATGTCTCTATAGTAAATAGTGAAGTGGTTAACAGGACTGAAAAAACATTTCTTATGGGCTAGAAAAATATTTTAATAAAAATATTTAATAAAAAAGACCCAGAAAACCAAAGGCATTCAGAAGACCACACCTGGAGCAACCTGGAACAGATGTGCCAAGTACACCAGAATGAAACTTGTTCATCTCATGTAAAACCAGACTAACCTTCAGTACCTGAACTCCTGGACTGGCATCCATGTGCCATGTGTATCACAGAGACTCTGTGACAAACAACACAGAATGAGATCTCCAAGATTATATCACAAATCTCTTTTTATTAAAAGTAGTGTGCACAACCTCTCCTCCAGAAAGCTGAACACTTATCCTAGTAGAGTACCAAAGCACATGCATAGCCACAGAAAAACAAAACCAAAACTCATTATCTACAGAGGTGTAACTTCCAGCTTTTTTTAAAAGGTAAAATTAATTTTTAAGAATGAAGACAAGTTTAGGTCGGGTTTTCAGATAGTTCACTGATCTACTTCAATATATGTTAGTAGTGCCTGACACAAACACTTTCTGCTCCAGACTCTTCCACTCATAGAATTTCAACTCATAGAAATGTGTTTAAGAAAACAATAACTAAGGAACAAACAAATATGCATCTTGTGTTTTCATCATACATGTTTTGTGTTTATTCCTCAGAGGTGTCAAGAAATTTAAGTTCTGAGGTCTAACTGAAGGCATATTGTCATTGTGCACTAAATATCATCAAAAAATTCAAATTTTATCTAGCTGTCATGAAATTAGCCATTCCAGGGTAAAAGAATTAAAACACTGTAATAACAATAATGCTGCTTTATCTGGGAATACAAGAACATGACAATTATTCCTTTTAAAGTAAAAGCTAAAACCAAATTGCTTCTAAGCATATTTAGTAGCAACCCTTAATGGGGTTTTTAATTTTAACATTAATAGTTAATATAACTCCTTTTTATGTTGAAAATATGTGAAGAATACATAATTATTCAAAAAGCAGTATTCAGAAGAAATTTCCTTTGCATTTTTCTCATAGGAACCGCAGTAAATGTCATTGTTTGCTCACTAACAAATAACAATTGCAGCTAGCTGCAATGTATGCTAAATTCCATGTCGGGGGGGGGGGGGGGGGGTGTGTGTGGGGAAATCTATATTTTTCATATCTTGAGCACGTGTCATATGGATACACACCAGGAATAACAACTCCATTCGAAACAAGGATCAGGGCGTGATCAGGGTGATTCATTACAGCCCCAGCATCACACTATAGTCCATGTTTTAACAAAACTTGGCAAGACCAGCCCTTTGCAGTAGTCAGTGCTGCCACAGGATGGCAGAAAGAACACCTGATAATTTCACTGGTTTTGCAAATTCCCAAGATGCTGGTGAAAACCTATAACCAGATGAAACCTCTGCTGCCTGCCTGCTGTGGTGCTTGCAGAACAAGAGAGAATTACGTGCGGAGTCTCACTGGCAGAAGCTTACACAACATCGTGAAAAGCTTAAACACCCTAAAAATTATGAATGGCTTTAGTGCTACTCATTTCCATATTAGAATCTCTTAGGAGCCACAAAAAAATTAGTTGCAATTTATTCCTTCTTGGAAAAGAAGAATTAGCTGAATTTTTAAACTGTATCACCAGTCAGATCATAGCAGGTGGGACATCTTGTGCCAGACTTACAGCAAAGTTAAAGTATGATGCACCTCCAAGCACACAGTCCCACAGATGGAAAGCTCTGGCAGACAGATCTTCAGGCCTCGTGTTCAAGGAATCAGTTGTCTGTACACAATGCAAAGGAAAAGCAGGATGCTCTGGAAAATGAACCAGCAGCTCATTTGCATAAAAGAGCACTTCTTGTCCTCAGGCAGAAAGTAATCTCAGGAGGTATATTATTTTTCCTTTTTATTACAAGCTGTTTAATATCATTAACAGGTATTCAAGAGATGCAGAGTAACCTGAAGACAGTCACGTGATAAATGAGTGAACTAAGGTGTGCACCCTGAAAGAAGAGGTTGCTTACATGGGACATTTGTCACCTCTGGTCCCACAGTCCTGGGTAAATTATTCCTGCAGTCACAGGATTAGCAACAGCCTCAGAGTGAGCAGGAATGGCTGCTCACCAGTCTAGCCCATGATTTACTTACAGCATTCTTCTACTTATTTACAGCACTGTGATGGGGAAACTCCAGGATGCTGCAGCTTGTGTGTCCATCCCCTCCTTTTGCTCCTGCCACAGTAACCTGATGTTCCACAGGGGAGACATTTGGGAAGGAAGTCTGGGAAATTTCAAACTTCTAAAGATCAGAAAAAGTACCCACAATGTAGTTTCTTTAAGCAAAGATTACTGGGTCATACTTAAATCCTTTTGGTGTAGCAAGCCAAGGAAGGGAGTCTTCATCACAGACCCCATGGGAGATTTTAGATACATTTGCCGTGACAACCCCCCCGAAGGGAATGTAACAAGATTTAATCTCACTGCTTTTGATCCTCACTGAAATCGTGAAGTCTACTTTTTCATTAGGCCAGGTAATTTTAGCATGTCTGTTGAAACCACAGTTGAGACACACCTCTTTCTTGCTGCATCAAGTGATAACCTGAATTTGGTTTAATTTCTTCCTTTTACCCTTATTCTCTACCTCTGAAATTGGAGACTTTTCACATTAAAATTGCTGTATCGCTTTCCTGTTGAAAGAAAAAAAAGACTGATATTGCAGACAAGATCTTTCTGCTTTGGCTGAGGGGGAAAAAAAACCCCTGCTACTCAGTGATGGAAAGGATATATTTTAGTTTCAGAATAACTATAAGAATAAAGAATAGCCTTTTTCTAGGTTTTGGACAAGGATGAGGATTCAGCAAGTTCAGTCTGTTGAACAATTGTATTTTAGCTAACCCAAAGAAATGAAAGTGCTGTTTCTATGAGGAAAATGTTAACCATACCTCTGGCCCAGTACTTTCTGCACTATGTGTCATGCAACATATTTCCAGTCATTTAGTGATAGCCTTGCTAGATATGTTTGGCTGGTAGTAAGAATCTACCTCCCAGAAGAAAATCGATTGCTGGATTTATACAAATGGAATTAATGGAAGCCAATAGCCTCTAGAGCAGCTTTTATTTTTCCAGACTACTACTCGTTTCCTCTTGTTTCTTCCTGGGAAAGCACCATGCACTGGCCTCTGCTTTAACAAGGCAGCAGCTTAAGCAGTTTGAAGCAGCATAACAGTAGTCTAAATTAATTACAGTGTCATCCATCCCTTCCCCTGACATCTGAAGATGACACCTTGTGGCAGCTTCTCTTTTAACATTGTCTTTAAGAGCAATACATGATTGTAATTTTCTTCCACCTGTTGGGACTGCCAGCTTAACAGCAAGCCTGGGGACTTTCTGGTTTTGCTCGTACTTGTGATGATAATAGATTTGCACCTTGAATGCATACAGTAATATCTGATGTTGTAGTAGGAAAGTACTTGATTTTGACCTGTTCTAGGTTTGTGTCTACAACTGTATATTTATTTCATGCAGCACTGTTGACAAGCTACTAATTTTTTCAGCTTTGCAAGCCCTAATTTTCTTATCTAACTAGGTTTGAAAGTTGCTACGTTTGGATAAAGAAATGTGTTCTGGTTGTCAGCTGGCCCTTTGGGATCTGCATCTACACATCAATGTGTAGAACTTCAATGGTAGAGTCATTTCTAGGACACAAACCACATAAGACACTCATTTCCCTGTTTATTATTTTGTTAAAAAATGAGAGCTCATTTTACTTGACTTTCTCAGAAAAGTCTATTCTACATTTAGGGACATAGACAAATTGGTACTTGTGAACTATTTCCTCCTCCCTTCCTTCAGTGAACCTTAGCAATTGCACAGATTATCCCAAAAGCAACTGCAGAGTCCATATACTAGCTGTAGAAACAGTATCTTTTCTAACAGCGTTTTAGTTATGTTTTATTCATAATTCAGTTTAAATTTGCATTTGAGCTGTCTCACATGCTTCCTAACAGTTTCACGATTGAAATGCCTTGCTTTTCTATTACCTGCTGTTGATTGCTTCAAGCAGGTTTAATTTATTTAATGACTGGGAATACAGACTTCAGTTCAATGTAAATTTGTGATAAAAATAAACATGAAAGGCTTTACGTAATAAGCAAAGCATCCTAAGAGTACATCATACAGTGGAGCAGCTATGTTAGAATCATAACATCATGAGCATGGATGAATCAAGAATAATTGCAACACCTCTTCACTGGATGTATCACATGTACTTGCTTTTTTCCTCATACATAAATAAAAAATAATTCAGAGCCCTTACAGCTTGACAGGGAGGAAAAATATAATTTTGAAATGAATTTCCAAATATCACGAAGGTTCATTTCAGAAAGAGAGATAGTAGAATTTTCAGCAAAGTTCTGCTTAACTCACTCTATAGAGAGACTGGGAAAAATATAATGCTATTATAAAGAACAACAAGGCAAATCAATTATGATATCTGTAAAAAGAAAAAAAAAACCTAAAAAACCACAACAAACCAAAAAAACACCTCCCTGTTCACATCAATTTTCAAAAGTCTTTTTTGTATATACGAGACACTGAAAACTCAAACATTTTCCCTGATGTTAAAATTGTTCTGAATTTATCTCATTTCATGCTTTAAATTCAAGAAGATTGCTCATCACCTTTACCATGAAGCGGTAAAAGATACAAGTCTACTGCATTCTGACCCTTAAAGCTCTGAAAGATCCTAAATTATAATCTACTAGTAAACATGAAGCAACTTTCACATTTTCACACACAAAAAATACTGCAGAAAACAAAATTAGCCTAAAACTAGAAGCAAGACTAAAACAATAAACCAGAATAAACCAGAAGAATCTTAGTGAAATTTGAATCTGCAGTTGAATTTTTACTTCTAGTTTTACAATTTTGAAGATAATTTTAAGGAACAAGTTGGAAGAAGTAGCCAAAAATGTGTTACTTAATATCAAATTCTGCATACCTCACTCTTATCTCCAAGTAATTTTTACAATAAAAATATTGCTAGCAATCTCACGTAAAATCTGCACGAAAATGTTCTTTCAGTATCAAATCCAAATGGCTGCTGCAAAGGTCTTTATATCAGTTGTCTTCTCAATGACCAGCAATGGGTTTCAAACATCATTCAAAGATTATTAGGATCACATTGCTTTAAGACAAAAGAATGACTACATACAAGTATATGTGACTATTTATGCATTAGGGTAAATAGTGGAGCATTTATCTGTGCTGAGTTCACAACTGAAAAGCCATTTTCATAACTACAGGGAAGAGCGAGAGAAGGGCAATGGAAATTTTGTTTTCAGAACACAAGATGGCAGCCTCCAAAAAAGAATAGGAAGATGTCCCAAATCACTTCCAATGGTTAAACATCTTTCCATAGCGACAGGTCTTAGACTGATAGAGTCCAGACTTGAATCTATATGAAACCCATATGGTAATCACAGAAATCATTAATAAAAGCCAAAAAGTAACTATGAAGGCAAGATGTATTTCATCAAGAGAAAGTGGATGAAAAGTAGCGTATGTGAAATATTTTGTGTATTTCCATTTCTGACTTCTCTAAAGGTTTTACTTCCAAAGGCAAAAAATGCAGATGACTATTCAACAACCAAAATTTACAAGTACAACTTGTTAACATGTATGCAAGAGCAGCCAAAAAATACATCTTTACCATGCAAAAAAAGAATTGAATGCTTCTTCCCATTGAAGAAACAATTTTTTTGTGTATGGCTACATTGCAATTTATAAGGGAGCAGATAAAAAGCAAGATTTCAATCACAAAGCTTGATGATACTAATCCCCAGTAAACTTCATTGATGTTGCTGATTACCTGAGACAATGTGTGCTAGCTACATGTGCTATACACTATACAAAGTAAAGGCCTATCACAGCTTACCTTCTTCCTTAAATAAAATACAAAATGTTTGCATACAACAGAAACATAACTCCATGGATAGGCTTCATCGTCTGTAATTTCTGCCTACAAAAAAATCAGACAAGCTCTTCCAGAATCTCACACAGCAGAAAAAAAAAATTAAACTACAGATGTCACAAGGAAACTTTGAGGGAAAAGAACCTAAAATGGTATTTTTTGATGTTACTTTAACCTCCATTCAGCTTATTTCCACAGTAATGACTCAATCATAGGTTGTGAACAGGAACCCACAATAAAATGCAACTACTTTATTCAATGCATTTCATATACCAGTAATAATAATGACTTAATTATGTCTTCATAAGTCATATCATCTTTAAAATATATGTATGACTAAGCCACAACAAAATTATATTATAAAAGCTCCTCAGTTGTTTTTCATCTTTTTAAGCAAAACCTATTTCAGGACTAGCAAACCAATGCACCAGAAAATTTGTTACCCTAACAGCCACTTAATAAAAAATAGACGCTTCACATGTCAAAGACAAGTCACACTTTCCCATTCTTTTACAATCTAAGCTTTTACTCCCTTTATTTCTAAATGCAAAGTCCTTTCCTTCAACATTAACCACTAAATCCTTGTCCAAAGGCACCTATTACCATCCACTGCCTGGAGGAGAAGCCCAGAGTTATTCAGGCTAAATACCTGAGCCTCCAAATTGCTACAAATAGGCAAAATTAATTCTAAATTCAAAGCTAGGTCATCCAACTGAATAGGACCGGGGGTAACAGTAGTGAATAAAAACATCAGTGAAAAGAACATTACATTTACTGTCCTTGAGACATCAGTTTGGAACGGAGAAGGAAGACACTGCAATAATAACAGGCATCTTGCAAGAACCATTTTATCTGGAAGGTTTCTGTATCATCCAAATACTTCCCCACAAGCCATATGATATCTCAAATGATTTGCAATATAAAAGACCAAAGTGACAAAAAACTTTAATGTCTCAAAGTTTAAAGACAATTTAAAGCTTGAGGCTGGCATACAGGACGAGTGTGTAGGCAGGCAAAATCCTTTGCAAGAGCAAGGCCTGAAGGATGCTGCAATGAGAATCGTAACTAATATAACAGATGGTAGAGCGCAGCATACCCTCATATTCTGGCACATTTCAGTTACTGCCTATCATTTGGTTGCACCTGTGTCTTTCTCTACTCAAAGATTAAAGTCCTGGGAAGCTGAACATATTTTGCTTCCATTTTTTGTCTCTTCCACACAGCTCCTCTGGCTCTCGATTCTCTGAGGTCTCCACCCAGGCAAGCTGGCATCTCAGAAAAAAATGGGATGTACGTTCAGACCTTGTGAGATCAGACAGCCCATCACCCACCTCCAGACAGGAGCAAAAATCCCTAAACCATTCCTCTAGGCTGTATCTCACTAGAAATCAATCTCCATAGTCATTGTCTGTAGGGTTTGGACATCTTGCCTCATGCTTTCTCTTGATATCCTGTGATGTAGCTTTAACTACAAGGTTTTGTTCTCAGTGCAGGGAGACCTTTTTTCTTCCCTTTCAAGCTTTTCTTTTCCAGAAGACCAATGCTTTCATCAGTCTTTCTTCACATCATTCCTGCCTTGCTCCAAACAGATCCCTTCCAACATCAAATCTGGGCATTTCACCAGAACAAGCATCACAAAAGTGCTGACCAGAGTAGAATGATTATCTCCCCATATATTTGACATAACATTCATCCTTAAACACACCAGTATACCTCTTTATATTTGTGCAATATGGTGAAGGGACTGACTCAAGTACAGCTCGCAATGTACTTTATATCCCAGAGGTCTTCCACTTCTTAGTTAGCCTTGCCCCTTCCACATGACATACATTGCAGATAACTGCAGGACTTTTACACATTACTGGATTACATTGCATTTATTTCAGGCCATTTCTACTTTTTTTTCCCGTAAGTCTTTATGGATTTCAAGTATGTCCTTGAACATGGCAACAGAGCCTTCTGGCTTGTACGTCACCAGCAGATTTCATAAGCACACTCAGCTGTATCATGTAAATCATTATGAAAACACTGAAACACACCAGATAAAGAGCTTCAAACAAACAGACATGGCTGGTCAGCAACTGCCCCCATGGAGGCATTCACTGGCCTCAGAGTGAAAGGATTCAATGGGGGGAGGGGGCAAAAAACCAAACAGACAAACAAACAAACAAACAAACCAACCAACCCACCCACACAAATCAGGTGATGCTGCTGCCCCCAGAGTCTCCATTAGTACCAGGTTGCATCTGGAGTGGGTTTTGCTTCATTAGTGGTGCATGCATCAGTTTAGGGGCTTTCATATGGACAGTACCCATACCACTTGCTTGTGAGAATGTGTGAAAAATATCCCTACAATTCATTAAATAATCATGTTTACTGTGTATGCTTAGCCCTGTAACTTTTACCCTGTCAAAGGATGAAATTAAGTCATTACACATCACAACAAATCCATGTTGTCTGCCTGTTCCTTACCACCTCCCGCCCCACGTCCCCGCCCCCCCCGGTCCCGGCCCCCCCCCCGCCCCC